>JADRCH010000215.1:3729590-3782519 GCA_019843965.1 Rhynchomys soricoides
CCCTTTCCCCTTTCCCCTTTCCCCTTTCCCCTTTCCCCTTTCCCCTTCTCCTTTGAAAAGGGGAGCCCACCTCTGGGAGTATCACACACACACACACAGACACACACACACACACACACACACACATGCACGCACACACGTACGTATGCGTGTGCCAGCACATCAAGTCACTGCAGGACAAGGCAGCAGCCTCTCCTACTGAAGGCAGCCTCGTTAGGAAAATGGGATCCACAGACAAACAACAAATTCAGGGTCAGCCCTTATTTCTATTGTTGGGGGATTCACATGAAGATCAAGCTGTATACCTGCAACAGATGTGTGGGGTCCTAGGTCCAGGCTGGGCAGTCTATAGCTGGTGGTTCAGTCTCTGTGAGTCCCTAAGGGTCCAGGTTAATTGACTATGTTGATCTTCCTGTAGAATCCCTGTCCTCTTCTGGTTCCTCAATACATCCCCCAACTCTTCCATAAGATTTCCTGAGCTCCTGGGGCAGGGGGAGGGAGGCCCCAGGATGTCTGTGGTAGCAACTCTAGCTGAGACTCCTAGCGATGGGGGTACAGAACCTGAAGTGGCTACTTTCGTTAGCTAGACAGGACTACCAGTGGAGGGATATGGACACCAACCCACCCCACAAAGCCTTCGATCCAAAATGTGTCCTGCCTACAAGATGTGCAGGGACAAAGAGAACAGAAACTGAGGGAATGGCTGGCCCAAATTGAGACCTATCTCCTGGGCAAGACATTACTAAAGATACTCTTAATGCTTTCAGACACTCGCCTAGCCTAACTGTCCTCTGAGAGACTCCACTCATCAGCCAATGGAAAGAGATGTAGAGACCCACAGTCAAGCATTAAGTGAGCTTGAAGAGCCTTAGTATTTCTTAAGGAAAAAACTTTGGGTTAAGTTTTCAGGAGGGATAATCAGATTTCATGTCTTCTAGCTACAGGTGTTTGGAAGTTCTATCTTTAATGTGGTTAAATTTGCTCAGGTTCTAATCTAGAAGCAAATATTTCCTAGTACACATGTGAATTAGAGTTGCTTAATCGCCAGCCCTTAAAATTAGAGTGAATTTTTCATTCCTACAGACAGTCTCTAGTAATCTCACCCTCAGAAACCACAGACGAAAGGAAAAGGCATGCCTATCAATCTTTATCCTAACCATCATGGCAAAATGCAGTCTCTTGCTGCTCAGATGAATGATTTTGATTAAGATCTTGCTGCTTCTGGAATATATCTACTGCCATGCTACACGACCTGGATATAGGCATCTGGGTCTTAGACAGCAGAAGAAGAGCAAGACAGAGTTACGAACAATGGTTTCAGGTATGAGGGGAAAATAATTTAGTGTTCAATGACAGCTTTGTCTTTGAACTTGATTTTACCTTTGTAAATCCTCCTAATGTAAAATTAGAGGAAATGGCTTGATGGTAGAGTTGTATGGGGTATAAATTAGATATTATCCAGAGAAATGATTCACACAAAATAGTATAAATTACACACACATAAAATTTTATCTATTACAATTTATATGTAACTATATATTATTTTTATATCATATAATTTATACTATATAAAAATACATATATTTATATTATATATATAATTTTATATCTATAATTATATGTATGTATATTATATATATTATACCATATTTATATATGGTATATATTAATATGTGGTATAATTTATACAATATATAATTTATTATATATACATATATATTGGTGTACATGTATTTGAAAGTCTATTTCCTTATACAAATATCTGTAGACAAGTCACATTGTCACAGTCTCATAATCAATAGCTGCTTTATTTTACCCCATAATTAAAAACTACAAGAGAAGTAAGAAATGCCTTTAAATGCTGAAAACAAAGAAAGAAAAAAATCCATTTTCTATTAAATTGACAAATTCCACTATTCATGCTTTTTCCAAAGCATTACAGTAGATATATTCCACAGGGGTCCCCAACCTCAATACAATGCTTGGCTGTGAGTATCTGTGCCTGTTTCAGTCAGCTGCTAGCAGAGCCTCTCAGAGGACAGCCATGATAGGTTCCTATATGCAAGCACAGTATAGAATCAGTAATAGTGTTAGGGATTTTTACATGCCCATGGGATGGACCCCAAGTTGGATTGCTCACTGATTAGCCGTAGTCTCTGTTCCAATTTTATCCTGAATTTCTTCTAGATAGGAACAATTTGGGGTTGAAAGTTTTGTGGGTGGGTTCCTGTCCCTGCCCCTCTACTGGAAGTCCTGCTAATTGCTGGAGGAGGTCTATTCAGGTTCCATATCCCCACTGTGGGGCATTTTGGCAAAGGTCACCCAAACTGAGTCCTGGGAGCTTCCTGCATCTAAGGTTTCTGGGACTTTCTAGAGGTCCCTCCCCCCCCCCAAACCTCTTACCTGGCAGCTGCAGATTTCCATTAATTCTCCTGGTCCTATGGACCTCTCTCTTGTCTTCCTCCCATACCTGATCCTACCTTCCTGTTCTCCCCTCTCTTACCCAGGCTCCCCCTCCATCTGCCTCCCATGATTATTTTGTTCCCTCTTCTAAGTAAAATTTAAGCATCATCACTTGGGCCTTCCTTCTAATTTAATTTCTTATGGTTTGTTGGATGTATCATAGGTATTCTGTACTTTGTGTCTAATATCCACTTATCAATGAGTACATACCATGTGTGTCCTTTGGGGTCTGTCTGGGTTACTTCACTCAGGGTGATATTTTCTAGTTCCATCTGTTTGGCTTAAAATGTTTGGAAAACACTTTCGTTGTATTTACCAATGTATATAATTACAATGTCATTTAATCTATCAATTTTAATTATAGCTCTACTATATGAGTCTGAGAAATTTCTTAAAACATTTCAACAATTAGTAAGCTTCTTCAGTGTATTAAATATCAAAATATTGAAAAATACTAAATATTCTAAAAGGAGGCATTGGTTCTATTTGTGTTTGGAACTTAAAAATACCATGTAGGTTCTAATAATGATGACAAATTTCTACATGCTCACTTAAAAATTGCTGCATATATGAAGAATGTAATTTGCAAAATAATATGCTTGAGGTTTTATTCAAATGAGTGTATCTGTTCTCTCTCTCTCTCTCTCTCTGTGTGTGTGTGTGTGTGTGTGAGAGAGAGAGAGAGAGAGAGAGAGAGAGAGAGAGAATACATAGGAATAAAGACATAACAAGACTGCTTATCTCATTGTTCAAGCATCCTGGAGACACTTTTTTATGCCATCTCTAGTGTTAAGCATTTAGTCCAAAAAATGATTTTCCCACAACTAACTAGTTTGTCTAGAGGTTAAGTTCTTGTTGAGCTGTAGTCCTTGAGTTAGAATACCATGAGAACAGGTGGTGGTGGCACTTGTATGCAGTCCCTGCACTTAATGGAAGGAGGAGAACAGGTGAATCTTAGAGCATTTGCTCATTTACAAGCCAGTCTAGCTAATTGGGGGAGCTCTCGGACCTGTAGGTAAGGTGGAGAATGCCTGAAGAAGAAATCATGATGTCAACCTCTGGTTTCCATTCTTACCCACAAATGATTGATTGCACCTGCACACACGTGCATATACATGTCATACACACACACACACACACACACACACACACACACACGCATGCACACGCAGCGTTTTCAAAGTGGTCTTCTTTGCCTAATTATGATCTTCATTCCAGGTAAAATCATTTGAAGGTGGGACATACAGAAGAGGCAGTTTGTCAGTACTGGCTGCATCAGTGGTTATTTTTTATTTTTAATTTTTATTTTTTTGCCAGAAGGGTTATCAGCTTAACAGTAAGAGCAGCCCTGCTAAGGCAATTAAGAGTCCAGAGTGGTCGGAGTTGAACTGCCCAGAAGTAGAAATAATGGAAAAAACCCTGTGATCTTCCTTAGAGTTTTATTGTTTTGATTGGTAAATTTTGATTTCCACCCCCTTTCCTATTTTCTTCCACAGCAGCTACAAGCTTAAGGAAAGCGAATAAATGAAAAACTTTGTTATTCTAGGGATCCTAGGACTCTCCTATACTTAATAGCACCTGTTAAAGCTGGTTAATGTAGATCAAGAACATGAGTATTTTACACTTAAAATTATTCCTCCTAAATAATTTATATCAGAACCTACACATACTGATACTAGTTTTTAATATAATTCAGATATGTATAAAAACCTGTTTTAAATGTGAAACTGAAGTAAACATGATTACAATGATGCAATACTGTGTGTCTTTATTTTTGCCTTCAGCACAACACAATGGAAAACATAAAGACTGGAAGAAGAGTCCAAACTACCCTGAAAACACAAAATGTGAAAAAAACCAACCAAATATTAATTGTTTTATTATCAATAAGTGTCTTATATGTGAACAATATTCCTATAACTTTATCTAAATGAGTAATGTCATGTACATTATTCATATAAAACTAATTTTGAAAGAGAATTAAAGGAAAATGACCTTCAAAAAGAGATCTAAATGAGAGAAGAAATGACAGTAGAAACTATCCCAAGTTAAAACATGTATACACAGCTCATTTTCATTTTAATTTGAAGAACATTATTCAAATTGTGTGTTGTACACAGTCTGATTCTACTTTCCCTTTTTGGAGATGGTGTAAATTTTTCCCTTAGTCCAGAATTAACAGAAGTCTAGGGTTTCTACTGTAGTAATTTACCTCCATTGTCTGGAAGATTAAGGGCTCTTCACAGGTAGGCAGGTAATAGACCAAATAGGTGGACTCTTTTGTTGCGCCAAGCTCCTGTCTAGACTCTGACTAATATTGCCTAGAGAGAGTGTGTGTCATTAATGCTGAGCACTTGTGAAATCCTGACTTTTTTCATCAGAATCCAGGCAACTATCAATATGTAGAAATACCCATATACAGAAGCTCACTTGTGGACTAAGATTCTCATATGGGTCTGACACTTGGATCACAGTGCATCTGTGTTTCCCAATACTGAAATGAAAGCCCTAAATCTGTTCTCTGACATGGCTCTCTGATAATTTTAAGTATGTATTTCTAAGATGTTTTAGGATCATAGAATTTCCATGGTGATTTCTGGCTTAGAGTAATGATTGTCTGAAATAGTTTGCTTCCTATTGCTGTGAAACATAGCATGGTTTAAAGAAATTAGAAAGAACAGAGTTTCTTTCACTTTATAGTTTACAGTTCACTGTGAAGGAAACTTGGGCAGGAACTCAAGGCAGGAACCTAAAGACAGGAACTGAATCAGAGACCATGAAGGAACGCTGCGTACTGGCTTGCTCAGACTGTTTTCCTATAGAACCAATGTCAACCTGCTGACTGTAAGTGGGAACCTCACAAACCAATCATTAGAAAGAAAATATAAAACAGACTTGACTACAGGTCAATCTTGTAGAGGCAGTTCTCAGTTGAGAGTCCTTCTCCCCGGATACATCTAAGTTTTGGGCAAGATCATAATAACCAATGAGTAAACTATCTAAATGAATTTTATTCTCCTGGTCTGCTCTCTCCTGTCTTCTTTGGTCACAAAATTTATAATTTCTTTGGTATTTGTTTTCTTATCTAGCATCATTGTTGTCTTTGGCTTTTAAATTCCTGGAAAGAAGTTATGACTAAAAATTTGGTTGGCTGATTAAAACTTCAGTGATATCTTACGGTTTCTATTGCTGTGAAAAGATACCATGAGCACAGCAACTCATAAAGAATAGCATTTAATAGGTTGGCTTATAGTTCAGAAGTTTAGTCCCATTAACATCATGGTGGAAAGCATGGCAGCACATAGGCAGATTTGGTGCTGAAGGGGTAGCTGAGAGTCTGGATCAACAGGCAACATGAAGAGAAAAAGAGCAAGACAGCTGGACCTGGCTTGCGTTTCTGAAACCTCAAAGCTCAACCCCAATGACATACTTCCTTCTACAAGGCCACACTACTCCAAGAGGGCCATACCTCCTAATAGTGCCACTCCCTGAGAGCCTATGGAAGCCATTTTTATTCCTCCCACCAAAAGGGATGTGAAGAAGTGGAAATGTTGTAGTTCCAGATCTAATTACAATTATCTTGGATCTTCTTTTGCCTAACAGCCATCCGTTGTCCTACTCTGTTAGATCTAACATCCTGTGACTGATAGATCAAAATGGACCTAACATCCTGTCACTAACAGGGAAAATAACATCTTAATATTTATGACATTTTAACTTAATAATAAATCTCCTAGTTTTCTACCCATTGGGTAGCTATGAATGTTGTCAGACAGAATCTAAGGCCTCAAGCAGGGTCCTCTTCTCCTTCCTATAATCAGCTTATCTTGTAGGCCCCCCAATACATTTGAAAATTCTCTTGATCTTTGTTTTTCTTTGTCCCGTTTTGCCAAAATTCTTATGAAAATGCTACCTCATTGGAATGTGGTATTTCTGGGAAACTAAGCCTATGTTACTGACTCAGGATTACACATATTTGGATTCAAATTAGATTGCATCTCTTATCCTTTGCAATAGCAACAGTTTTTTGAAATGACATTTCTCTTTCCCAATATCACACCCTTAGTCTGAGATACAGGATTAAAAAAAAAAAATCTCAGATAAATCTCTATTGTTCTAAATTTTCTATCTAGTCTACCCCTTTATTACACTTTGGTATAAACTTAATTAATATGTGATTTTGTACCTAAAATTCAACATCAAATGGATGTATGAAAGAACAAAACAAAACAATCCAATTGTATAATTTTGCAATTGTATAATTGCAAAAGGCATGAAGGGGCATTTTACTAAAGAGACTATTCACATGTTACAGTAAATAAATAAAATTACCCAATTAAAAAACGTGAATCAAGGCCAAAAAGAAATAGGATAATACACTTACCAATGCAGTTAAAATAAAATAGTGATCATAACAAGAATTTAGTGTCTGCTAACGACAATTGACTTCTTCACATTATTGATTCATAATTACAACTTGTACTTTTTTCTAACTTGGCTTTTTCCACTTATATTGTTCCATTCTTCACACACACACACACACGCACACACACACACACACCACACACACACACACCACACTCACACACACACACACATACCACACACACACACAGACATGCACACACAGACACGCACACACACACAGACACGCACACACACACATGCACACATACATGCACACACACTCACACACACGCACACACACGCACACACATGCACGCGCGCACACACGCGCGCACACGCACGCACACACACGCACACCCACACACACGCGCGCGCACACACGCGCACACACACGCACACACGCACACACACGCACACACACGCACACACACACACATCATATATATGAGATTTTAATTCTATTATTTATAACTGCTCTTTCTACCTCAGAACCCTCTTACCTAACCTTCCTGCTGTCTTTCAAATTTATGTTGGCTCTTTTTTAAACGGTAGTTACATAAATACATGTATAAGAATATATATGTTATATCAATAATGTAAATAATATGATACAAATTATTATTTTTATATGTATATATATATATATTAAATAAACAATCACAGTGTGCTCAATCTATATGTATTACTTGAAGTCATAAATTTTGTAGGCTGACCATTTGATATTTTAAAAAAACATATGTGTTCTTCTCTGGAGAAGACCGTTTCTTCTCTCAATATTCCTTAGTTGCCTATAGTTTTTGTGTAGGGCTGAAGCCTTGTGAGCTTTGCTTGTCCATATTAGTATGTCCATTGTTGTCCTTATACAGGAAATGTTTAGACAGCCATATTAGACTTTATGGGTGTAGCTTCTAACATTCTTTGTGACACAATCCCACAGCAAACTTCTTATTCTTCTGGATTTGACAAACTTTACCCTCTTTTCAACAATGATCCCTGAGTCTTAGGCTCAGCTCTTGGGTAGATGAATCACTTGGATCAGGACTCTACAACTCTGAATTGTGATTGATGCATGTTTTAGTAATGGTCTTCTACTTCTACATAGTGAAACTTCCTTAATGAAAGACGAGAGCTGTACTTATTTGTGGACATAATGAAAATATTTAGTATGTAGTTAGGTATTATGATGGTTTAATGAATTGGCAGATGTAGGTTCTCCTCTAAAATTCTTGATTCCATTATCTCTAGGAAATTGGCTCTGTTTCCAGTATCCAGCATGTTTTTTCTCTTGTTGACCAAGCCTTAATTAAGTCTAATTAGAGACATGTTGGTTATTGCCAATGTCTGTGTGCCACTAGTGCACCCTTAGGGTTATCCTGCAATGTTAGTTATTGCTGTAGTTCATAGGTGCTATAGCTTGATAGGACTATCAGTTATTTCCATCCGGTGGAAGCTTGTATGTTACCTTTCGTTACCATGAATGCTAATCAATGTTGCATAAGGTTTCAGGTCATATACATGGTGTAGCCTCCGAGTCCTATGTCCTGAGAGCTTGTTGTTTTCAGCAACAGGGATTTCCACTTCTACAGGGAAATCAAGGCTAAGAGCAATAACTTATAATGTTTTGGGAGTCTCTTGGACAACTCTGTGCAAACACCCAGAGGAGGAATGCTCAGTGGTATGGTATGGTGGTATTTGTTAGACAATCTATTTGCTCCTGGGAGGAACATTATTGACCTAGGTTTGAAATTTGTATTTAAGCTATATTTGTGTATTTACATAGAATATAAATATAGATATAATACCTAATATATATATATATACATAGAATAGATATATAAAAATATATAATACCAAATATGTAAGGTAATATATATATATATATATATATATATATATATATGTGTGTGTGTGTGTGTGTGTGTGTGTGTGTGTGTGTTTATTTTTAGGTAAATAGTTAAGAGTGTGAATCCTTATGACATTTTCAGGCATCCTTATACTTTACCTTTTCTCTGCATTTTTCTCTCCCCTTCATTAATTAAAGATCCTTTTATTTCCTATCTTCTATGGAAATCACTATGCTCTGCTTTTTTTCCTTTCTATTTTTCATCTTCCCTTAGTAATGGTCCTTTTTAATTTTTTGGCTTTTACAGTTGTTCCAGTTTATACATATCAAAAAATTCAGGGACATCGGAGGAGAGGGAATATCTAATGTTTTATTTTGGGGTCTGGGTCACATGAGATGATGATCCTTTCTAGTTCTATCCATTTACCTGCAAATTTCATTAATTCACTTTTATCCATGCTTAATACTATTTCAGAGTTCGTTCGTACTACACTGACATTACCCATTGTCAGTATAAAAACATTTACATGATTTCCATTTCCTAGTTATTTTGAATGGAGCAACGATGACCTTGTCCCACCAACAGTGAATAAAGGTTCCCACTCACATACATCCAGTATTTGTTGTTTGTTTTGATGATCTTTGCCATTCTGATTGGGTAAGAGGAAAGCTCAAGTCATTGGATTTAGTTCCTACTTTATACAGAGAAAGACTTCATCCAGGAAATTGTAATTTTGTGTCCACAGAAACCTAAGATACAGAAAAGGCCATTCTGTTTTGTTTGAAAGGTGTTTTCTGGTATGGTATTCAGCCTAGCACAGATGACATGTGGAAAGAGAATATTGTGACTTTAATATGTTAGCACAGGTGAGGTTTCAGTACTTTACAACATTATTTTGTGATGTTGCATGAACTTAGACATAAGAGAGAATGCCTTGTGAGTGTATATGCATTATTCTCTTGTTTTGCCTTTTTAAAATTATCATCATTGTTAAAGTGTATCAGGAGTCATGTACCTAAACGGGTAATAAATTGCTTGTGTTTTCACAGTGTCTACACATCTTTTAGAAGACTGGAAAATAAGATCCAGTAATTGCCTTACTGGCTGCTCCTGAATTGAAGTATCAGCCTAGAGTGTCATTTTGTATATAATGAAGCAAAAGTTAAAATTGAATAAATTGTAAGATCATATTGCATCTTAAGTAGTCAATGCTCTTTTCTTCCCTCAGAGTGATTTATGTTTATTTAACAGGTTTAGTTGAAAGAGGGAGATGGGATGATTAAAGACTTCAGAAAGCACAGACACTTTTCCCTGGAGGTACACGGAGCATATGCAATCTCCATATTTGCATAAACCTCTTACAAAATGGATGAAGTAGAATGTTGTTTAAGAAAAATTATTTTCACTGATAATTTACACACACTCAAACACAGATACACATAATCCTAAGTGGTAAATATTCTTTTTTTAATGACTTGGATATACTATTATTAAAATATTTTAAACATCAGTATTTCAACTAAAGCATTTTAAGTTATTTAAATGTGAAGAGATAAAATTTTTCATTAGATTGAAGTCTTCTGATGGCCATGTTTTGTTTTCTGACTGTCAGTTATTATTCTGTTAGAAATGACATTACAGATCCTCTGCCCACCTCCAGTTTCACATAAAATTTGTTGCTAAGGAGAGTTTGGATTTCATTATTACTGACACTTCTTTTTATAGAAAACCTCAATTTGTGAAATAAAAATGTCATATGGAAAAATAAGTCTGCAGTAAACCAAAATACAAAGAAAGAAAAGAAGAATCTCAACTCACAAAAGCTGTGTTTAAATTAGGTTTGAACTTTATATTTTACATTTATAAATAGAAATATGACATTAATTATAAATTTAAACAATTTTTTGATCTCAAGAATGGCAGACTTACAATAAAGTTTTTTTACATGATACATTTCATAAACTATCACAGAAAGTACTAGCATATAACATCATACCCTGATGTTATAATAAAATGGTTTTAGTATTAAAACATCAAAATACGTTTTAAGGTTAAACTGCCTTACTTATATAATCGAAGCCACAGAAATTCAACGTTATTTACACTACAGCGTCAACTGATCTAATATGTGAAACAGTGTATGATTTATTTTCCAAAGCCAAATAAATTTTTCATGGGAAAGATTATATAAATAAGAGGGAACATGTCTGCATTTCATTGTGGGTAAATATTGAGCCTAGCGTAAAACTATAACAAGGTCAAACTCAGAGTTTCAAATTTTCAAAATGATATTCACTGTTCCAATATGTCTCCACACTGAAATTGTTATTAATCAAGAATGAAATTTGGAGCCGGGCAATGATGGCACACCCCTTTAATCCCAGCACTCGGGAGGCAGAGGCAGGTGGATTTCTGAGTTCGAGGCCAGCCTGGTCTACAGAGTAAGTTCCAGGACAGCCATGGTTACACAGAGAAACCCTGTCTGGAAAAAAAAAAAAGAATGAAATTTGGGAGAGTGCACTTCTGCACCCAGTGTTTTGCTTTGTAAAAATATTTGAAATGCAACATTTGAAAGAAGCTGGTGAGGTTCACACACACACACACACACACACACACACACACACACACACACAAATCCCGAAGGTTTTCCGTCTGACAAATCTTAAGTTAGTTCAAGCCATGGTGATGGCTTCTAATGGAATCCATGACATCCTGCAGACAAACTCCTTCCGTCTGTCAACTAGAGTCATGTACACTGAGCTTGACTTCTACTTTATTCCAAATATCCAGCCCAAAGTGCTATGCTCTGTACAGCCCTTCCAATAATCTATATGAGAATAAATCTTCACATTTATAAGGCTTCCCTTAATGCTTCTCCATCATAGGGCAATTATTAATAGTTTTCTTTTCTAGTCAGTCCCTTGGGGACAAGAACAAGAAGAGTCTGCATTTTTTGCCAAGCATATGGAACACTACCTTGTTCTCTTATTTTGTTTTTGAATCTGTATTTTTGAATGCCCCTTCTATTGAAAATATATTCTTTTGTCATATTTTATATCCTCAACTCACTCCAGTTCCTTCCCACCCATCGGTATCTACTCCCTTTCTGTCTCTCATTAGAACAGAACAGGATTCTAAAAGATAACAATTTTTTGAGATTATATGATTCTAATATATCTCTTTCCTTTCTTTCCTCCCTTCCACATATCACTCTGATTCAAAATCTCTAACTCAAAATCATTTTTATTCACTGTTATTGCATGCATATATGTGTCTGTGTATATGCATATACATATTTCAAAATTCAACCTGTTAATTCTGTATAGCATCACTTATATGTAGGGTCTCGGGACTGATCATTTGACATTAAATAATTGGTTTAGTTTTCCCTAGGAAAGACTGTTTATTCTATGTTTTTAGCATTACATAGTTGTCTGTAGGAGGATATATGTCTTCTGTATATTTTCTCTGTTAATTTTGGCATGGCATTGGTCCATTATCCTTGTTCAGCTTCCGTTTGGGTGGTTGGGTTTGTGAGACATTCTGGATGTAGTTTCTGACACTAGAAGACACACTCTCACAGCAAACTCGCTGTTCTTCAGGCTCTCACAATCTTTCCATTCTTTTTCACGATGTTCCCTGAACTTTAGCTGCAGAAGGTGTTTTGTACATGTACCCACTGGAACAGAGCTCTACAACTCTGAAGTTTGATTAGTTGTGGTGTTCTGTGGTGGTCTAAATTAGTTGCAGAGAGGAATTTCCTGGAAGACAGCTGAATGCTATGTTTTTATACGGGTACCTTTTAATGGGATGGTTATATTCCCAAAGATGTTTCTTAGAAGAAGGTATAAACATGGCTTATATTTCAAGAGTAAATGCAGTAAATGCCACCACCTCAGACAAATGTCCTATCTGCTTAAACCCCATAATGAAGCCTTTGGATGCCTGACATTTTCAAACACACCAAGTACATATGGGAGAGAGATGAAAGAGTCACAGTTACACTTCAGTGGTAGGCTGATTGCTTGACGCTCATGGACAGATTCTGTGCTTGATCCTAAACACTACAAAAACAAAAGGAGAAATGGATAAAAATGAATCAAAACAATAGAAAGAAAAACAAAGAAACATAAAGAACAGAGGCAAATTTAGGGTCATGCAGGCCCTCGTGCAGTGAGGGAAAGCTCTTTGTTCCTCTTAGAGTGTGTCTGGCCATGCACATGTCCTGGCTAACACTTGTCTGGCCATGCACATGTCCTGGCTAACACTTGTCTGGCCATGCACATGTCTTGAAATTAGTTGCTCATTGGATTTACTGTTAAGCGTGTTCATTGAAGTAAGAATGGCAAAAGCACAAGAACAACAAATCACCAAATCTCTAATCCTAATAACCCATTTTTTATACAAAATAATCTGAGTTACAGCTCAATGATATAATGTTTCTGGAGTAATGTTTTTAGGGATCCCTAGCAATGTAAGTACAATTTAAATATTTTTTCATTTTAAATTCAGAATATTTATTGGATTTTTATAGCATTCAGAAAAGAACTAAAAGCATCCTGACAGTATATTATTTCTACTAATACTTAACCTTCGCATTTATAACCAAACTGGCTCTATTTCATGTGTCAGATATTTAGATTAAAGTAAGGATAGGGAGGATCTATCTATCTGTTAACTGTCTGCCATCATCTATAGCCTATATGGTTGTCTACACTATAACGAGCATATTGCTTTATAATATACTATTAAAACAAATATATTGAATATAATTGAGGAAAATCAAAATCATTGTTTTCCAACCTCATATTATAGGGTAAATATAAGTGGCACCACACATAATATCAAATATTATATTACCTAACACATTAAATAAATGCTATTGATTTGTATTTTGTTGATTTTTAAATTAAGATTATATTTAGCATAATCAATAATTAGGTATTCTAGATACTTTGAAAATCTATATAAAAATGAGACTACACTAATTTATTTCAAGCTTAAGTAATATAATATGATTTATATAATAATATATATACTATAAAAATATAATAATTAAAATTAGAAAAAAATTCATAGGATTTTTTAAAATTAAAATTTTTTTCTTAAACTTTTTATTACTACTTATTTTACACTTCATATTTTATTCCCCTACCCTGTCCACCCTCTGACTGTTCGACATCCCATACCTCCTCCTCACCCCCCTGTCTCCACAAGGATATCCCCAGCCCCTCCCCCCCAACCCACCTAACCTCTAAACTCCCTGGGGCCTCCAATCTCTTGAGGGTTAGGTACATCATCTCTGAAGGAACACAGATCCTGCAGACTCTGCTGTATATGTGTTGGTGGCCTCATATCAGCTGGTGTATGCTGCCTGGTTGGTGGTCCAGTGTTTGAGAGATCTCAGGGATCCAGATTAACTGAGACTGCTGGTCCTCCTACAGAGTCATCCTCCTCCTCAGCTTCTTTCAACTTTTCCCTAATTCAAGCACAGGGGTCAGCACCTTCTGTCCATTGATTGGGTGCAAATATCTGCATCTGACTCTTTCAGCTGCTTGTTGGGTCTCCCAGAGAGCAGTCATGGTAGGTCCCTTTTTGTGAGTACTTCATAGTCTCAGTGTCAGGCCTTGTCTGTTGTGAATTCTCGGTTTAGTTCTATACCCCATTTTTTGATTGGTAACTTAAAATTCTAATTAACAATTAAAATTATCTAGATTCCATTGTTCTACAAGGAAGCATCTTATAGAAATGTTCACGTGTTCATGTGTCTACACTTTAGAAGCTCTGCTCTAAGACAGATGTAGGACAGAACACACATGTATTAATACCAAACACTTTCATTTGTGTCATTTTAATTTATTTTATTAATTAATTAATTACTTTATTTATTTAATAAACTTTACATATTGATTGCTGCACCCTGGTTACCCCTCCCACAATCCTGTCCCCTCTGCTCCCTCCTTCTCTCCTCTGAGAGGGCGGAAGCATTCCCCCCTATCCTGGCACATCAAGTCTCTGTGGCACTAGGTGCATCCTCTCCCACTGGGTCCAGACAAGGCAGCTAAGGTAGAAGAACATGTTCCACAGACAAGCAGCAGCTTTTGGATAGCCCTTGCTCGAGTAGTTTGGGACTCACATAAAGACTGAGCTACATGTCGGCTACACAAGTGCTGGTGGGGGAGAGGGGTTCGGGGAGAGTAGGTCTAGCCCATGTGTGCTCTTTGGTAGTTGGTTCACTCTCTGAGAATCTCAAGGGTCCAGGTTAGTTGACTCTGTTGGTCTTTCTATAGAGTTCCTATCCCTTGCGGGGCCCTCAATCCTTTCTTCAACTCTTTCATGAATCCCAGAGTTTCACACACTGTTTGGCTATGGGTCTTTGCTTCCATCTGAGCCAGCTACTCAGTGGAAACTCTCACAGGACAGCCAGGTATGTTCAAAGTCTTAGAGTTTATACCTGAAAGGCTCTAGCAAGCCCTAATATAGCAAACCAAGCCAAAATACAGCAGACATGGCACCAACAGGTTTTGGCTTTCACCCTTCTCCTTGATAAACCACTAGATTGCATTCCTAAAGGTAGCCACCAAGGCCTAGTCCTTCATTTGGCAGCCGACTCATTCTTGAGGCTACCCACTAAGGTTTAATTATCAAAATCTCAAGGTCCAATAACTAAAGCTTGTTATTTGATTAACCTAATCAAAACACCCGAACAGAATGTACCAAGGTGCCCTAGCTCATTCTACACAGACCTCCACTTTTTCCATCAAAAGTTCACAATGCAAAGCCATTTGTTGCTGTGTCTGCCCTATTCAGATTCAGCTCTCCTTGTCTCTTTGCCTTGCTTAAGAATTAATCTCTTTGCATTTGGGTAGTGCTTCAAATTTGGGGTTTGGGTGTCGTCTGTGCATAATTGGGGGGTCCAGAGGGTCTCTTCAATACCTTGAATGTCTTATGCCAGATGACTGCCCTCATGGGTCCATTCATCGTTGTCTTTGTAATTATCTCAGTATTTCTTCCTAAATGGACAAGGCTCAACTCTGACAGACTCTCATTTGTAGGGTAATAATCATGGGTGTACGGTAAGAAGTGTGTTGAGACTTCACTAATTGAAAAAAAGCAAGCTTATGTGCATTTATTGTGGTTATTTAAAGAACAGCATCTTTCCCCACATGAATGCTTTCTATAATGTCCACTAATATTTTTAAAGAAGTTTGTGGTTAAATATTTATTAGTAACTACCCATCCATACCTCCATTCTAGAAAATTATTTCTAAGCTAAAGGAACATCTTTTGATTAGTAGTCAAACAATTTTAGTTGATACTACACTGAAGGGAAAAATTTAGAAACACACTAAATTGTTTTGTTACAACAAGTATTTCGCTTTTCACTGAACTAGAAAACCAACAAAATTAACCTACTCAAATTATTTTTAAAAAATTTAACTAACTTATTTATTCACATCTCTTTCTCTCTCTCTTTCTCATGTGTGTGTGTGTGTGTGTGTGTGTGTGTGTGTGTGTGCATGCATATGTGTGTATGTATCTGTTTAGGTACATACACCTATGTTGCTCTGGTTACTGGTCAGAGGACAGTTTGCAGGATTTGCATCTGCTTTCATATGATATGGTCCAGGTTCGTAGGCTAGTCAGTAACTGCCCTTCCTAACTCAGTGATCTCCTTGTCTCAACATTTAGTTTTTAACTTGTATGTGTTATTATCAGGATGACTAAAAGCTTTAAGAACCTGCAAATGTTCAATAATGATTTATGTGTTCAAGAAAAAAAATCCAACTTTTAATCTTAACATAAAAAACAAAAGTAAAATATAAGTTAAGCAGTTTCAAACATTTTTCTCTTTTCAAAATCTTCTAAAATGTGCATTTGTATTTTATCTATTATTCCATCCTTTCTTTAAAGGACAGTTTAATTTTTTAACATATGGATTTAAGCCATGCTGATTTTAAGAGAGAAGGAAATACTCTCTAATTAAGAAAAGAATCATTAAAAGTCAGGTGAAATGGTACAAACTATTTACTTTCTTCTCTTGCATATGCAGCAACTGTTAAATATTTAGTGCCCTATTTCAATGCCTCTCTTGGCTATTACTGCATGAATAAAGTATGTTGTCAGGGAGTTCCTGAAGCTGCTTGGGAGCCAGAAGAAGAACTAACCAGTGAGATCATTTGCATTGGATTCACTGCAAATACAAAATATAAAGGTAAATTTATTGTATATAATCCTTAATCAATATTAACTGAACAATGAAATCACCTAAGGGCTTTTAAATGACCTAATCATTAACCCTGAGAATTAATTCAATTAGATTAGGATATGGTCTAAAATCAGATGATGCAAAAGCCCCACAGACATTCTACTCTATATACAAGGTGGAGGAATACTGAAGACATGCTTGATTTTCAGTAAATGTTTTAAGAGGTACATAGTTGTAGTTGTCAATAAAATGTGTCTGATTTTTATATATCATTCAACCTTCATGGATCTAAAATAGTTTCATGACAAGAAATCCAAATAAATATGCAATAATGAATGTTCAACTACATCTTATATAGCAATGTATTAGTATAACATTATAGGTGCTTGATATTTTATATGTGTTTTTACATTACATTAATAAATACAATAATGTTAAGGAGAGTTTAGTCTTGAGGTGTGATGATTGATGGCTATTCATAATTCTTTCTTCAGAGAAAAATCAATTTTTTGTTACACAAAGCAAAAATAAGAAAATGAGGGGAAAAAAGAGAATACATGAACACAGAAACAATGTTCACTTATAATGTCATGCACATGCAGAGGAGGCTTTTGTCAGATTTATTTGATATAATATATCATTCTTCTAGCAGAGGCTAGAAAATTGATACTAAATTGATAATATTTCCTGCATTTTTGTTATTTTACTTGATAGCATCTTATAACACATGCACATATTTTCAATATACTAAACAACATACATTAAACGGTATAGTTATTACTTTCTAGCAAGCTATAGTCCAGGTTATTAAAAGTTGGAGTCATAATTGTGCATGTGCACAATTCACTTTTATTAGGGTGCACTTGATGATTATTTCAAATGTACAGCTTTTTTTTTATTAATTAAGGGGAATAGAAAATGACCATTATTATTTCACATGAATTCTCTGCTATTTTCCATATCCGTGAAATGTAAAACTCAATAAAAACAAATATTTTAGAAAGAACAAATAGATATACTTAGTCATTAACAACCTATACAAAATATCACATAAGCTGAAAATGGTTGTGGTCATGGGCTTCTTCTATGGCTATGCTTAGAATTATGAAGTTAAGGGTATAAATAAATTAATCTATGTGTATATATATACTTTTTCTTAAAACATATGTACCCTATCCAGAGGTGGAATGTTAGAGGTATTTACACCTATGAGGACTTAAATTTGTAACTGGCAGTATGTGCATGAAGTAAAGTTCACAGTGATAAGAAAGTTTAGGAAGCCAATGATTGCACAAATCACTCAGAGTATATAAACTTCTCAGCTGACTTTTTATTATAAAACACATAGTTAACCAAATTAGTTTTTTTGAGTTGATTCTGGAGTCATTTTTAGATCTAGAAAGTGTTGTGAACACATTTAATGGACATAACTTTGTGCCCATCTCTTATCCTACTTTATATACCTAGTAGCTTGTCATCTGTTTAGCTAGAGGTTGGCTTTTATATATACGTATTTATACTTTTTAACTCATTTGAAATTGGATTTATGTCAATTCCAACGAATTATAAATCACAAAGTAATACATAAGAGAAAAGAAATATCATAATAAAAGCATTATAGTAATTGGAACTGGGTTATGACTTACAATAGCTCTTGCTTTTCATGTGAAAGACACCCAACTTGATGTCCTCCAATAAAAGTAATACATATTCATGAATGCATACATTCATACATACATACATACATAAACATAATATTCTTTGATACAAAAAGTGAAATGAAAGAAAAGATGAGGAGAGTAAAGAAGAAGGAGAAAGAGAAAGAAGTAAAGGAAGATAAATAAGAGGAGGAGGAGGAGAAGAAGGAGAAGAGGAAGAGGAGGAAGAAAAAGAAGAGGAAGATAAAAAAGATAGAGGAGGAAGAAGAGGAGGAGGAAAAAGAGGAGGAGGAGGAGAAGGAGAAGGAGAAGAAGAAAAAGAAAAAGGAGAAGAAGGAGGAGGAGGAGAAAGAGGAGAAGAGGAAGAGGAAGAGGAAGAAGAAGAAGAAGAAGGAGAAGGAGAAGAAGGAGAAGAAGGAGAGGAGGAAGAAAAAGAAGTGCTGGAGGAAAAGGAGGCAGAGGAGGAGGTGGCAGAGAAAACAGTGGGTCAAGAATAGAATGGAAGAAAGTATTCAGAAAAGGAAAGTAAATGTGTTGGTAGTTAGCATGTGTTTCAAGGCAAGAAACCTAAGTATCTGCCTTTGAATTTTAGAGAAGATGAAGCAATGAGGATAACGGAACACAGGAATTCAATTCACAAAGGATGGAAACAGATTATCACATTGGGAAATGCAAATAAATGTTTTAACACCTGCTTCCTTCTGAGCACTTACAAAAAGGCACCAGGTAATTTTTGTAGTGTCATAGAAAAGTATAATTTTCAATGTAAGATATTGTTCTCATGCAATCAAAATGTCAAATTCTTTACCTAACTCTGAAATTAATGAGGAACAAGTAATGTGTCATGTCAAATGCAGAGAACATTCTGAATTATCTATTTATAGATAATACTAGAATAAAATTACTAAGTTATGTAAAATATCTGGTAAATGTTCAACAGGTCTATGGAATATAACTTGTATTCCTTGATTAATAATTGAGGTTATCCTACACAGAGAAACCCTGTCTCGAAAAACCAAAAAAAAAAAAAAAAAGTTGAGGTTATTTGTATCTCTGTCCAACAAAAATCAACAAATCTATCAAACATTTGTACAAATATACATAAATGCTAACCTCCATACACATAAAACAAAATAAATAAATCTTTTATAAATCTATAAGTAAGACAAGTACAATTTAGGATCATATGTATACACACACACACATACACACACATACACACACACATTAAAATCATCCCAGAAAAACACAAAAGTAAAAAGCAAATGCAAAAGTGAATAAAATATAACTACAATATAAAGATAATCATGAAGAAGAAGAGACTATGGCTCTGTCGATAAGAACCATGTACTTGTACTTACAAAGCATCCATGTTTGATTCCCTTGATATATTTTTAGCAGGATACATTTCACGAATGAATTTCAGCGAATCTGAAATCTCTGGTCTCTGAGGGATATCTACATAGGAGTACACCTGCGTGCACATAACTGCACATAACTACACATGATTCAAAGATTACAAATGTTCTTGAAGATTATTGGCTGTGCATTCCAACTAGTACAAAAGGTTTCTAGCAAATCCTTAGAGAAATTTCTGAAATTATCTACCGTTTAGACAATAGTTACCATTTTAGGTCACTCAAATGTTTTCTGAAGTTAACACTAAACCTTTCTTTCTAGAAACTGCACTTTTTATGCTTCAAATAAGAGTATTTAGTCTTAACATGACAAGCCGATCAATACATAAAGTGGGTTAATATGAATTACTCCAATTATTTTGATCCTTGTAAAAATCCATTGAAACTTTTGATTGCTTTTAAGTGGTTATAGTAACATATGTTTGTGTCATGACAGAGAAATTTGAGACTACTGATGATATTTACTTTTATAGACAGCATACATAGTATTTAATAAAAATGAGTGATTGGGAAATAAGGAACTACAGTATCATTTCCAAACAAGAGGAAAAAGACACAACAAAGACTGAAAAGCAACTAAAAGAAAACAACTTTGAACATTTTCTGATACTAAGTAATTAGCAGTATAACTTTGGGAATGATTTTATTTTTTTAACTAGGTTTTGATTTCTTCATGATAATCATGTGCTTCATATACCTTTTTGTTACAAAATATACACATGTATCAGAAAGATCAAAATTAAATACAGAAACTGATTTTACATACACTAAATGTTAGATATGGTTTACTTACATTGCTTTTCAATGTTCTCTGAAAAAGAATAATTATAACGACACCTTTTACTCCGTGGCAGTTTTATTCAATCTCCCTAAATTTTTTTTTGATACTTTATTTACATTTCAAATGTTTTCCCCTTTCCAGATCTCCCCTTTGGAACCTCCCTATTCCCTCCCCCTCCCCCTGCCTCTATGGGGGTATTCCCCAACCAACCCACCCTCCCATGCTTGTCTTCCCTCCTTGTCATTCTCCTATACTGGGGCATCTAACACCCTCAGGCCCAAGGGCCTCTCCTCCCACTGATGGCTAATAAGACCCTCCTTTGCCACATATGTGGCCAGCACCATGTGTACCTTTGAATACCTCCATGTATATTCTTTGGTTGGTGATCCAATCTCTGGGAGCATCGGGAGGTCAGGCCAGTGGACACTCCATGGGGCTGTAAACTCCCTCAGCTCCTTCAGTCCCTTCTCCAACTCCTCCATCTGGGACCTCACGCTCAGTCCAATGGTTGCTATGAAGTGACTCTTGGGTATTCTGAACTTTTGGGCTAATAACCACTTATCAGTGAATCTCCCTAAATTTTAATAGGCATAGTTTGAGTGAGTTATATTCAACATGCACAGGTTTGCACATAAATGATTGTTCAATTGAGACCGCAGCATCACTTTGAGACATTGTTCTCCTTACTCAGAAACATTGCATAGCTTTGGTTTTGCTGCTGATCACTTAGATCTCAGCATGTCTTCATTCATTTCTCTTACAATAGTACAGTTTCTCTATTGCTGTCTTAACCTGGTTAACAGTTCGTTGGACACTGGTCAGTTTTACATCAAGTGCTGTATCTCACAAAATGAAAAAAATTACATAATTAGAAACTAAAATAGCTGTCATTTGGATCAATTTCAAGAGAAAAAAAATTTTTTTTTTTGGTTGGGGTATTTAATGGCTCTCCCAGGGATCTCTTTTGTAGCCTTAGATTCTTTGCAGTTTTCTAAGTACCACAAGGAGTACCTTCTCTCTCTGCATTAAGGCCCAGGAATTTTTCCAGAACTGGGCATGAAGCCCACACACCCCTAAAAGTAGATCTGTGTTGCTGGAGCAAAGTACCTTTCAACCTTAGAATGATACAAAAATTAAAAACCAACAACATTTTTTAAATGGAAAATAAGTCTTAAAAATAGAAGAATGATTCAATGTAATAGAATTCAAACAGAATGGGGTAGACAATTTCCACAGTGCTCATCATGTGACTTATATTGATAATTACTGTTGTGATAATCTACTAGAGATGCACAGAGCAGTGACCTATCATTCCCTTGTCTGTGGCATGTATCTATTTCTAATTTATAATAATACTACCAATTGAGAGAATAATTTATTTCAACTTTTTGCACAAATTGGTAAAGATGTCAATGACTGATGACTTAGATGAAATTTAAATGGCTTAATTTCTCCCCATAAATCAAACCCCAGAGACTTTTTTGAGCTTCCTTAAAATACCTTGTTCACGAAGTTGCATGCACGTGCAAGTACTGTTCCTAAAGGGTGCATTAGTGATTCTATGAGCTTACTACCAAGCATCCCTGGTTCCTCTATTGTTTGCAAATGCATATTAAATATTTAACAACAGGATATGTAAAATGTATTTATGCTATAATTATGTTTCTCTTAAAATAACTTTTATTATGTAAGACAGAATTTTACCTGGAGATTAAAAACACAAATCTTTTTTTTATTCTCAAGACAAGGGTTTCTCTGTGTAGCCCTGGCTGTCCTGGAACTCACTGTGTAGACCAGGCTGGCCTCGAACTCAGAAATCCACCTGCCCCTGCCTCCCAAGTGCTGGGATTAAAGGCGTGAGCCACCACTGCTCGGCTCCATAACTGTTAATATAATTAAATTGCTTAATATTATTTTATTCAGGAAGCAACATTTTTGATTATTCTAATTTAATAAGGAAATTCTAACAAGTGCATATTTTCCAAAGACCAAAATTATATTATGTAAAATTTCTTTCAAAAAAAAAACAACTGTGCATTTATTCATTTACCCATACGTCAATCCAAACATTTGCTCATCCATTGTTCAGTCATCCAAGACATATTTGGTAAGCACTAACACAACCACAACCTTTCTGGTCATGTAGGGGCAAAGTATTTTCTGTCAATTTAATTTTCATTTGATCCGACAGAACAATTACTATCATCCCAACACAAACCACACCTCATTTTAAGACACACAATAAGTTTTCAATGTTTCATTTTTGTTATCGATACTTCAGTAATTTAAAATTTTCATCTTTTTATATTTTTGGATTTCTTTTCTTCATGCTAATGCATTTACTCAATGTTCCCCTTGTCTCTGTTAAATTGACTTCTATTTTCTTTCTAATTACTAATTTACTAATTATTTTTATACAAAAATATATGCTGTTAACTGGATTTAGTTGCTAATATTGCCTGATGATATCAAATAATTATACCATATTTTGACTTTTTTTGCTTGTAGATTATTCTAATTCTAAGCAAGTGCTAATAGTAAGCTGTCAGATAACTTGTAGAAAATGATACAGAGTTGCTGATCTCATGCTTCAGGATGGATTGGCAGGTAAAACTCTCCTCTATTTGCAAGAAGAATGGATATACATTCCTGGTCTCCACTAACAGTAAGAATGGAATTTATGGTATGAAAATGTCATTTAAGTTTTCTCTTGTACCATTAATAGGACTAATTGATTAGATTAAGTTGATTCAGCATTCAGTTCTGAAACAATGTTTCTTATCTCTTAATCTCAAACTAGGGCTAAGAGAATGCTTTGCCACTGCTGGAGTTAGGGAATTGGAACAAAAGAGGCACATTTCCAAGCTTATACTTACTTCTGTGCCCTGCATACTACCATTACTAATGACAAAACCAATTCACTATTAAAAGAAATGAAATGAAATTTTAAAAACTTAACAGCTTTAATTCTCC
The DNA here is from genome assembly GCA_019843965.1 of Rhynchomys soricoides. Taxonomy (NCBI): domain Eukaryota; kingdom Metazoa; phylum Chordata; class Mammalia; order Rodentia; family Muridae; genus Rhynchomys; species Rhynchomys soricoides. The sequence goes on from JADRCH010000215.1 coordinate 3,753,344, forward strand.
AGAAAGATAAGCAACGTGAAGTAGTAATGCACATTTTACTTAGAGGACTACATTTTACTTTTATTTTCTATTTTTTGATTTTTATTTTTTTATACAGGATCTTACTATGTAGCTTTGGCTATCTTGGTCATTTTATAAACCAGACTGGGCTAGAATTCACAGACATATGACTACTTCTGACTCTTGAGTTCTGGAAATAAAGGTGTGTGTCATAATAGTTGGCTAAGACTATATTTATTAACAAGATTTACAATTGACTATGGTAACAAATTTTCTTCAATTTATATCCTAATGTGTGCTTCAAACTATTAAATATATGAATAAATAGGACAACAAAAACAAAGGAATATATATAAATGAAATAATAATGAACTGAAAATTTATGGTTGGCCAAACCCACAACAGAATGGAGAAATAGCCTAAAGTATACTAATATATATATATATATACACAAAGTATACATGTGACAATATATGATGTCACATGACTAATTGGCAAGAATTTAAATACCTAAGACTTAGACATTAGCAAAGCTTCAGGGCACTGTGATATATGTCTGGAATCCCTGAAATTTAAGAAAGGGAATCAGGAGTTCAAAACCATCTTAGGCTACTTACTAAGTCTGAAGTCAACTTGGTTTATGTGGGACTCATTCATTCATTTGTGTGTGTGTATGTGTGTGTGTGTGTGTGTGTGTGTGTGTGTGTGTGTGTAAGAGAGAGAGAGAGAAAGAGAGAGAGAGAGAGAGAGAGAGAGAGAGAGAGAGAGAAATGTCAACTGGCTAGATGTGCTAGATACCTAAAACAATACTTAAAAGATAATATACAAATGGTCAACAAATATTTGGGGAAAATGATATGTCTCATTAATCATTAGAAATGTTAAAGCTCAAACACACTGAAATACTATGTAATTTCAGAAACAGTGGCCACTACTAAAAGCATAATGGGCTTTGGGAGATGGAGATGGGGACATGGCTTATTGGTTAAGATCACTTGCTCCTCTTTCACAGGACTTGCGTTTGATATTTAGAACCAGCTCAGAAGATCAATATGCCTTTTTTTTCAATGGCATCTATACACACACAGAGAGAGAGAGAGAGAGAGAGAGAGAGAGAGAGAGAGAGAATAAAATAAATAAATAAATTTAAATAACCAGACTAATGTGTTGGCCACAATATTGAAAAGAAAGAAATTCTTGCATGTGGCTTGGAAGAGTGAAATTAACAATTCCATAATAAAAAGTAGTGAAAGTCATCAAAAACTTATATTTGTATTAGTAATCACATTACAATGTATTTATCCTAATACATGAAATCAGTATGTTGACACAACTGTACTCACTGTTCATCGAAGTCTATTTAGGCCAAATATACAGATAATTACGTTTTCATTAGCTAAAGAATATATAAAGAGAATGTGCTCTAAATATAAGGCAGAATATAACATTCAGCCATAAGACCTGCATAGGAAAGTAGATGCTATGAACTTTGATTCATTCATTCCTAGGTTCTAAAAATGTTGCTCTCATAGAGAGTAACAGGATGTATGCAGTGAAAGTGTGAAGTACCAGAGAACATATATTGGTGAAGTCTCAATATGGCTACTTCATAAGGCCTAGACAGGGTGGTATAAACAGACATACTAATATGATGGAGGATAAAAATCAGGTGCCTCAAATTTTAGCTGAAAAGGAACTCCAGGCGGCAAAGGAATGTTGAGAGTGGGAAAAATAATCTTCACCAAGTATCTTAGTCAGGGTTTCTATTCCTGCACAAACATCATGACCAAGAAGCAAGTTGGGAAGGAAAGGGTTTATTCAGCTTACACTTCCACACTGCTGTTCATCACCAAAGAAGTCAGGACTGGAACTCAAGAGGGTCAGGAAGCAGGAGCTGATGCAGTGCCATGGAGGGATGTTACTTACTAGCATGCTTCCCTTGGCTTGCTCGGCTTGCTCTCTTATAGAACCCAAGAGTACCAGCCCAGGGATGGCACCACACACAATCTGCCCTCCCCCTAGGTCACTAGTTGAGAAAATGCCTTACAGCTGGATCTCATGGAGGCATTTCCTCACCTGAAGCTCCTTTTTCTGTGGTAACTCCAGCTTGTGTCAAATTGACACACAAAACCAGCCAGTACACCAAGGAAGAGCTCCCTGTTTACTATGTCATACCAATTGGCTAGACCTGAAAATGGATACATATAAGTAACATACAGACTTAGAAGGTATATTTAAAGAGTACTATCTATTTACAAAAACATACATATATACATGTACCTATACATACAAAACAGCAAGTAAAGAAAGAGAGGCCATGAAATTGAGAGAGGTCAGAGAGGTCACTGGGAAGGATTGGAGAAAGGCAAGGGGATGTAATTGTAGTTTGGTTTTAATTTATTTAAAAGAAATTTTTAGATGGAATAGTGGGTTGGAAAGTCTGGGAGGGGGTAATAGGCAAAGAAATTGAGAAAGGTTCTGATGTATTACTGAACAGGAGATCAAGAACAGGGAAGGATTAAGGGCTATCTGTCTATAAAGGCTAAAAGATATACTTGCATCATAAAGGAATAATAAATGTTTGAGATAGGGGATATAGCTTACCTAAAGAAATATTATAGAATGCATACATATTACGATATTTTATATCATTTCATTAATATTTATAAATTATGTCATGTTTTATCAGTTGAAGATAAAGTTAACTTAAAAAAAACTAAGTCATTGCTTCGGTCTTCAAATCATTGCCAGTAAGTATAAAACAAAACCAATGAATACTTTTAGTTCTGATTTCACTGTATGAGTACCCCTCAATGCAAGCATGAATATTAATAATATCGCTAACAATTAGCTATTAGGCACATACTAGAAAAACATAAATGTCAAGTACAATTCATACTCAAGAATATCATGCTAATTTTTCTTTGTTTTTGTGGAATTTTGAGATGTTCCTAACAGATAATACTGTGTAAGTGTGTATGACACTCATTTAAAATTCCATGATCATTTTAACCTTTTCATATTTGTCTAAAAACATGTATCATTTTTTCAGTAGCTGTCAATGTTCTGTGATTCTTTTCTGTGATATAATAATTTAGTACTATCAGCCTAGGGTTCAGGGGGACATTAGCAACATTCAATCCTTAGTTTCAGCTCACATACCTTCTATTTTAAAACTAATTATTCAATTTAAGATTTATTAACATGTAATATCAATTATAATTACAGCATGACAACTTTATGTTTCATAGTACAACCTTCCACAACTATTAGTCACATTGCTAAGACGTTTATTGTATTTATTTATATGTATATGCTTGAAACCACGGATATGTTTAATTCAGAAATTGAGAGATGTTAGAACTAACTCTCAGTATCCTATAGAAGACAACAGCACTATTGAAGTTAAAACCCGACAAATTAATGTAACTGGGCAAATATTTTTTTACATACATGTACATGTATTAAAATTAAAGTATATCATCATAAATCATATTAATAAAATCAGTTAGATACATATACATATATATGCATACATGTATACAATGACTTATTCATGTAGTGAAAGTCAAGTCAAACATAGCTTGAATTAATAATATAATGTATTAATAATAATATAATGACCAATATGAAACTAAGGGTTACAGCAAAATAAGCAGAAAAGCACTGCTTTAAATCCATCACTCTTTTCTTCTCATCTAACTAGGTTTGCTTACCTTCTATTATTGGATAAACACTTAAGTTTTCCTAAAGTATGAACCAACAAAATATGATATGCTCAAAATGTGTTTAGTATAAAATGCTGAAATCGTTTCTGTATTTCAACGCTGTCCTTTATAAAATAGAGTTACTAAATGTAGCATTCATTTATCAAATTATGATTTCAGACTATCCCATGTGCATTCTTGTTCCCTGTCTATTAGCTTAGTATAGTAAATGGAAAGTCCATGTGGAATGGTAGACTCCCAAGACGAGATGAGCGCAATGCTGAAATGAATATTATACAAATAAAAAATGTGAATTTTGTATCTTTTCTATGTGGAGTCAAAACTTGGCCTCTTTGTAATTATTCTCACTATACTGAATTTACTTCACTTTAGAATTTATTCCTGTTTTTAATAATCTATACTTTTCACTGAGGTCAAACTCAAAGCTTCATGCACACTTGGACAAGTTCTATTGCACCTCTACGGACACTTTCCCAGTTCTATATGAGTGCCTTCCTTCATGTATTACAGATACCTGACCATCTTCTCATAAATAGCTAGTTGACCTCTTTGTGGACTGAGGAGGTATTGCTTGGTGACTCATTAGAGAGATGCTAACTTTGAAATCTACAGTAGTGTAAACCTCTGGAAGTCATTTTAATCTACAAGTATGAAATTCTCAAATAGTCAAAATGCAAAACACAAAGTGTTGCAACATTCAAAGATCAAACATGCACATGACAACTTCATTTTTGACAATATTTCTTCAGGCTAGTCTCAAATGTACGTGAGCGAGCTGACCAAAAAGGAGGGAGATAGTATTTTAAATTTGTTAATAATGTTAATGACAGAACTCTTTCTTGAGACTGGAACCTATCCAAATACCCAAGCCTAGTGATGTCATGGATCTCTAATATGCACTTTACGCAATGAGCATAATCCCTAACTACATTTTAAATATTTGCCTTTATCCCCACAGATAAATCTTTGGCCTTAGGAAAGATTTCTTTGCAATATATGAATACTATTACAAAAATCCCCTGTCCAATCAAAATGCAGAGTTGTGGTCTTAGTCCCAACAGAAATATCTACAATACAAAACACACAACTAAGGCTCAAGGTTTTTAATAGAAGGGGCAGAAAGCATAAAAGCCAGAGGATCAAGAGATTGGTGTGTGTGTGTGTGTGTGTGTGTGTGTGTGTGTGTGTGTGTGTGTATGTGATATTATATCTCCTAGGAATGTCAAAAGCTATACCCAAAATAATCTCACCAACGCTAACATGTCTGATGAACATGAGCTTATCAAGAACAACAACAGACATGTTAATATGGTTGAGAAAAAAATTCATTCACTTTTCTCACACAAATAAATACAGGCAACTATGAAAATCTGAAGGCAAGGAACATAGTCTTCCCTCGGGAAGAGCACAGCAGCAGGGTATCCAAAACAAATGGTCAACCTTGAAAATGTGCATACAAGTAAGACTGTACATACTGAACAGGAATGTGTGTGTGTGTGTGTGTGTGTGTGTATGCATGTACATATTTTATGTACTGCAATGAATGAAAAGACAGGCCATGAATTTAAAAGAGAGAATTAGAGTATGTGGGAAGGTTTAGAAGAAGGAAAAAGAAGGGAAAATTATGTGTTTATATTATAATTTTGAAACAAAAAAAGAATGAAATACAATAAAAATATCTCCAGTACTTTTATTCGCTGGCTCTGTCTGTAACTTTCTATACAGGTATGTTTCCTTGTCGTTTTAACTATATTTTAAACAATGTAGATCCTCTAATATGGTGTATTTTACCATTAAAGAAACCACTCCAGTTTAGAAACATTTAGCTGGTTGTGAGTCATCAGACTAGATCCAGGATTTTGATCCTTTTGTTATTTTGAAAATGTCTCTTTTGGTATACCACCTTTTTCTCTCAAATGCTTGAACATGATGGCTGATGCAGGAAGCTTAGTAGGTAATGGTACCTGCTACACAAATATGGACATATACCTGCGTGTACCTGTATCCAAGATGGTTGGATGCTTTCCCAGAGGTTCTTAGCTGATAGCCCAGCCTCCAGTCCAGTGAAATAAACTGTCAAAGAAATAAGGCAGAGTTGATAGAACAGGACACTAGATGCCATCCTCTGCCCCTACCCCCAATGCACACATGCACACACACAGCACACACACACACATACACACACACACACACTCACACACTTACTTATACCACATCAGTGTGTGACCTATTTTCACACATATGCAAAAAAGTGAAAAAAGTTGCTCATTTACATTTATTTTAATATTTGACTTATTATTTGGGGAATTAGTGGTAAAGCTAATACTTTCTTAAGACCAGGAATAGCACACAGATCCATATGTGACTTGGTTGTACTAATTATTTTAACTTGGGCTTCAGGATATTTTGTAATTCTTCAGCCATTCTGAAACATTCAAATGACTCCCCAAGGAAAGAAATCTTAAGTCATTTGTTCTGTATTTTACCTCTCTTAGCCTTCCTTAGACTAAGTACCTGGCAGAAAACATGGCTCTTTTCTTTATTTCAAAAACCTAACAGGAATAAAAGTACTTTTGAAAAAAAATGCACCTCAAATCCAATTGAGTACATATCAGATTTTTTATCAAGGACATGCTAATGTATACTTGTTAACTTCAAGAAATTTTACAACCAAGTCACACATAGCAATGGCATTTTTAAAATAAGAATTAGACTACTAAGACAAGCTCTGTTAAAAATTAATTCCCTAGTGGCTCGCTACCAAGTCATTGTTTTAGCCAGAATGAACTTCAGAAGGGTTGTGAGCCCTTCTTTCATGGTCTGGAAAGACATCACTATCAAACCAGAAAGCATTAACTTTAAATTTAGGTATTATTAATGAAAGACAAACCAAGAAAACCCTGCCAAAGAAACCATAAAAGAACTTACTTCTAAATTTTCTAACTTTTAAATTTTTCTTTAGCATGCCTCTTACATCATTGGATCAGTTGATTAAGGGAAGTATTTGCTAAAATCCAATCCAAGCCTAGACTTTTATCGATGTAGTTAATCTTGATTCACTTGTTCGATTCCAAGATGTGTATAATTTCTCTGAGTGAATATTTCTGAGAATAATTCTTCTAGAAATTTATCAATCATGAAGAGACATACACGGTGTCTTCATTAGGGTTTTCTTGATGAGAAGTGACAATATGACCAAGAGAACTCTCACAAAAGACATGTAATGGGCCTGCCTTACAGTTTCAGAGATTTAGTCCATTATCGTTGTGGTGGAGGGCGTGGCTGTATTTAGGCAGACATGGTGCTGAAGAAGGAACTGAGAGTTCTACATCTTAATCTGAAGACAGCAGAAAGAGACTGTGTATCACACAGGGATACCTTGAGCATATGTGACCTCAAAGCCCCACCGCTAAAGTGACACACTTCCTCTAACAAAACCACACTTCCTAAGAGTGCCATTGCCTATAACCAAGCATTCAAAAATATGAATCTATGGAGGTCATACCTATTTAAGTCACTGCGTATGATACGATACAAGGTTGGGGAATCTCATAAGAAGTAGGATTGTAGGTTAAGAAGTAATTTTTAAAGCCTTTATGAATGGGAATCATTACAAATATTGTCCCATCGGATGTGTCTCAATTTGGGCCAGTCATTGGTTGGCCACTCCCTCTGTCTCTACTGCACCTTTGTCCCTGCACATCTTGTAAGCAGGATATAGTGTTTGAGCCAAATATTTTGTGGGTGGGTTATTGTCCTTATCCCTCCACTGGGAATCCTGCATGGCTACTGCAGGTGGCCACTTCAGGATCCATATCCCACACTGCTAGGAGTCCCAGGTAGAGTCACTCCCATAGACTCTCTGGGGGTCTCCCCAGTCCTGGGTCTATGGCACATCCTAAAGATGCCCCCCAACCCATTGTCAGTTTTAGACTCTCTTCCCTGCTCTCTCTAAGACTGATCCCTTGACCTCTGACACTGCCTCTGTCCCCTCTCCGTCATCTCTCACCCATTTCCCTCCTTTCATCCCTGACACTATTAAGGATACTGATGCTTGCATACAGGAGCCTAGTATAACTGTTCTCAGAGAGGTTCCACCCAGCAGCCAATGCAAACAAATGCAGAGAAACACAGCCAAACATTAGATGGAGCTCAGGGAGTCTTGTGGAAGACTTGGGAGAAGATCTGAGGGAACTGAAGAAGACGAGACCTCTATAGGAAGACCAACACAGTAAACCAATCTGGACCCTTGGGACTTCCCAAAGACTGAACCACCAAGCAAAGAACTAGCATAGGCTGGACCTAGGCAACCCACACAGATGCAGAAGTGCAGCTTAGTCTTTATGCAGGTCCCCCAACAACTGGAGTGAGGGATGTCCCTGAATCTGTCCTCTGCCTGCTTGCCTGTGGATCTTCTTCCCTTTACAGGGCTTCTACCTTGTTTGGCCTGAGTGGGATCAGATGTGCCCAGTCCTCCAGTGACTTGATGTGCTGGTGTGTGTGTGTGTGTGTGTGTGTGTGTGTGTGCGCGCGTGCACGTGCGTGTGCGTGCGCATGCATGTGCGTGTGTGCGTGCGCGTGTGCGTGTGTTATCATTTTTAAATTTTTGTATATACATTCATTTCTAATGGTCACAGTTGAGTGAGAAAGCTTAAGATATGTTATAAATATGAATCATCATATATTTTATAATTGTTATTCTTTCATGCAATTTTTACTTGTGTACTGTGACCTCTTCCTAGTACTTCCCATAAATGTCAGTTATCAACTTTTATGCTAATGAGAGGCTAAAAAAGGACATGAAAGTGATTCTTGGCAGAAGTTTTGTTTAGGTATAGTTTTTATGTCACTGTGTTTTAGAAAAACAAAAGAACAGAGCTGGAGACTATCTTTGAAATTCTGTTTCTGATGAAACTAGACACAGGGTTCTGATAAAATCACACCAAGCCTCATGGTCTCACATTAGAGGTTTCAGTGCAGATTCTTCAGTCCTACTTAGCAGGGAAAACAAAATAATCACAGGAGGTAGAGGGAGAGAGGGACCTGAGAGGGAGATAGGAGGGGGAGTGAAAAGGGGGGAGGAAGAGGGGGGTAGGATCAGGTGTGGGAGGAGGGAGGGGAGAAGTACAGAGGGTCAGGGATTTGAAAGGGGGTGTGTAGCAATGAGGTATGGGGAAGTGGGGGTAACCATTAGAAAGTCTCAGATGCCAGGAATGCAAGAGGTTCCAAGGATCCAATGGGGATGACATTGGCTGAAATGCCCAACAAAGGGGAGAGAGAACCTGTAGAGACCATATCCAGAGATTAGGCATGGCCTCCGGATGAGGGATGAAGCCTCCCACCCATCTCAAAAATATTGACCCAGAATTGCTCCTGTCTGAAGGAAGTGCAGGGACAAAGAGTGGAGCAGAGACTGAAGGAAAGGCCATCCAGAGACTGCCCCACCTAAGGATCCATCCCATCTGCAGATACCAAACCCAGACACTATTGCTGATGCCAAGAAGCGCTTGCTGACAAGAGCCTGGTATAGCTGTACCCTGAAAGGCCCTGACACCACCTAATACAGAAGCATATACTCATAGCCAACCATCTGAGTGAGCACAGGGACTCCAATGGAGCAATAAGAGAAAGCACTGAAGGACCTGAAGGGGTTTGCAACCCCATAAGAAAAACAACAATATCAACCAATCAGATGCCCCAGAGCTTCCAGGGACTAAGCCACCAACTGAAGAGTACACATGGAGGGATCCATGGCTTCAGCAGCATATGTAGCAAAGGATGGTCTTATCTGGCATCAATGGGAGGAGAGGCCCTTGGTCCTGTGGAGGATTGATGACCCAGCCTAGGGAGATGAGGAAGGCGTTGGTGAATGGATGAGCACCCTCATAGAAGCAGGGGGAACGGGGGATAGGATAGGAGGTTTGAGTAGGGAACCTCGGGAAGGGGGACCACATTTCGAATGTAAATAAATAAAATAACAACAACAAAAAGAAGAGAAGTAAAATGTAGAAGCTGTCTCTAGGGAGGAGAGGAAAAAGAAAGAGAGGAAAGGTCTTTTATAGGGACCACATGTGACCATGGGAGTGTGAGGCTTCTAGGCATCTAATGATGATGTGTTTTGTTGTCACTGTGTTGTCTGATGGCCCTACTGTCACCAGGCAGGGCTGGCTTCGGAGGTTGCCTTTTCGCTAACAATTTCTAATCTTAAATCCATGTATCGTTTTGACATATGAATTGTAATTGGACTGTATGTTGTTGAACTGAAAACAAACAAACAAAAAAGTACGTAGAAAGAATTAAGATGAATGATCTGTTTTGTTCTTCCGTTTTTGGGGCTGGAGTCTCTCTGTCCCTGAGAGTCACCATTCACATTTCTTCATCATGCTTTGTAACCGGCAGCATTCCCCAGAGAGGAGAAATAATAACTAGCAGATTTCTCTTCATCTTTTCTAAGCTGTGCTTTGAAGCCGATGCTTCTCTTTCCATTTGCTTTATTTTATGCTTGTAAAGAGATGCTTGGCTACTCTCACCTTGTGAATTGGGAGCTCATTTCATTTGCTTTGCCACATAAGCCATCCGTGAAATTTGGTCAGAGTTCATTAGCCGTTGGTGCTTCATTTAAGCACAAGCATGAGGAACATAAAAGAAAACTTTACGTTAGGCACATGAAGAATGGATTTCAGTCTTGCCAGGAATTAGAAATTGTTTTAGGATTGATGGGTAAACAGAAAGTAGACATTCATGAAGAAAGACAAAGAAACGGAAGAAAATCTTTTCAAAACCCAAACTAAGCAAATTATATATATATATATATATATATATATATATACATATATATATATATATATATCCATCTGTCACATAGAGGAAAACTGTGAAAAGGTGAAATAAACACAGAAAGAGAGTAACAATGACAAAAGTGTTATACATGAGAACACATAGTGAAGGCAGGCTATGGATGCAGGAATACCAACACCAACACCTGCTGTGGCACTAGAAGGTGAGAGAGAGCTCTGTGCATATATATCTGGCACAAACCAGGAAGAGAATCAGAGTTCGGGCATGCATATATTACGAAGCAGGAAGGCAAACAAAAACAAAAATGTAATAAACTATCAGAGATCCATGATTACAACTCCTGTATCATAGGAATTTGATAGTGTGAAACAAATTGAGTTAGCCAAAACAGAAATAACATGTAAATCCGAAAAACCTAAACATCTTTAAAAGGATGTTAGGTAACATATTTTCTAGAGCATCATCAGATTGAAAATTACTTTTTTTAGATTAATGATTATTAAAGAAAACAAAAGTATGTTTCAACAAATTAAAAAACTCTCATCTATGTTACTCAAATTGAAACATAATGACTGTATTTGATGATGTTTCATTTTGAGTAACATAGATGAGAGGATTTTATTAAAACAGAAGGAAACATATTCTTTCTGTGGAAATGCACACTACTTCTATGTAGGATACTATGTTATACATTGCATATTCAACAGGTTGATTACTAAATATAAATTGTTTAAATAAGTCTTTTTAGGTCAAGGTGAAAAAGTAAAAACAATAAAATCAATTATTTTTGAAATGTTCCTGTTGCTTTATTTTTTACCCTTTTCTTTTTAACATTTGACTTATTTTTTTCAGTAATCATAAGAAGTAATGTATTTATTATGGCATTTTTATACAATGATGCCATGATACTTTATTCTTATCTAATCTTTTTTATTTTCTTATATCTCAGTAATGGTTTTGTTCCAGTGCAGCTTCTGAGTGATGTTGTAGAAATGCTTAATCTCAGGTTTCTACCCTGCCTTCAACCATTTAGTTCCAGGATAAAAGACATACACACAACCTTCATATTTATAATAAGCTTAAATAATCACAAGAACTTGGCAGATATCTATTCTCTATGCTATTATGTCTATTTCCCAGCCAATAACTCCATTATATAATTTGCCATGTTTTGTCTTGCAGCTCTCAGCTCCAGTTAGCCAGCCTATTACTTTATGACTCATCTAATCCACGGTGGCTTTTCTCTCTCTCTCCCTTCTTCTCCCCTTTGTGGTTTTCCTCTGACCCCAAGCCTGGGAACCCTAAGCTCTGCCTGTGTCCCTTCTACCCAACTCCTATCTGTTGGCATCTTTATTACCAATCAGAAATGACTTGAGGGCAAGGTCACATAGCAGAGACACTTTGGTCTAGTGTGTGCAGACTCTCTCATCCCTGGGGTAACCAGGTCTTGGGGCCCAGCAATCAGCATTACAATATATAGCAATGGACCAAACCTCAACAGATTTTCTCATTCTTTGTAACATCACAACCAATTCACGTTCCAAAGAAGTTTTTGGTTATCTAGCTAAGTACCCTTCTAAATAAAACAATACTAATACTATTAATGCTATAATACTAATATTATAATATTATAATTAATATTAATAATACTAAAATAGTACTTTTCCTGAAACATTGGCTCACAAAATAGGTAAATTTTGCCTCAGGACTTGATGAATAAATAAAATAGTTTTCTGATTACAGCAAACTTCATTATAAAGGTCTTTGAAACTACCCATAGAATCTAGTTTTCTCTGAGTAAAATCTGTAAATGTAGTATATTTGATTACTTTTTTCATGTATTTTGGTATACAACATATTTATACAGATATCTGTTTTTAATCCATCACATCTTCCTTATCTGAATAGGACAAGTTGTTTTGTTCGTTAGCCTGCTGTTTTCTTATGTTTTAAATAGCATAGACAATAAAAATGACCTGAAAGTGCTACGTTTTAGCACAAAAATAAGTGTAAGTGTTCAGTCACTGATATGTGCAAAGTATTCAAAGTAGTTATTACTCCCTTCGTGCATGATGATCATACACATACAGACAGAAATGCACGCATACACTCACACACACACTGGCATAGTTACAGAAAAGAATTATAAGACAGTCTCTACTAAAACTCAGAATGTCCCAATGAACACAGCGTTTAGAGACATACTGACTGAGATGGTATAGGGACACGGAAGGAAGAGTAATGCATACTGCTACAGATTACACCTGTAAATAATTTAGTGATAAAGTATAGTATGGATGTCGAAAAGAACAGAATTTACTACATTGTAATTGTATAAACAGAGTGCAGTTAGTGCTACGGTTTGGCACCAAAACTGATGGCTCTGGATGAGATGACTTCTGCCTACAGTGCTAGTGTGTCTTCGTATACTGTTTGGGTACAACTTGGATGCCATGCACCATGTTTGATGATGTTTCTTTTTGATAAGCATAGACGAGATAGCTCTCTATTTGTTGAAGCATATTTTTGTTTTCTTTAATAATTCTTAACTTGAAAGAGTAATTTTCGATCTGACAATGAAAATAAGCAACTTATCACTGTACTATTCCCCACTTCCTAATTCAGTAGACTAGTATTTATACATTTTATTACTAATATTTTTCCGTATCTGAAATTCTGCTTAACACTGTTGAATTCTCAAAAAAAACTAAAAATCTAATATATTATAAAAAGCCAATTTTATCAGAAGTAATAACAAAAAAATGTACTGATGAGTTTTGCCAAATTCTTGGATATTTGTAATTTCATCAGGCAATCCGTAGGTTGTGAATATTCTGTTTTTGTTGTGATACCAATAATGGCTGCTTGTCTCTTTAGTAATGACCATCCGATTTTCCCTCCTTTGAAAAACATATTTTAGAAACCACACAGGCCTTCTCTTCCTGGATTAGTACTCTTGAGCTTTGTTAGTTATGAAAGCTTCAAAGTCAAAGCTAAGCAGAGACGTATCGAATCATCTCAGGCTTACAGAGAGAAGCTTAGAGAAATAATTCAACTCTACTGATGAGAAAACATAAATGTAACAGCAGCAATCATAAGTAGATGCTTGAAAATCTCCCTGACATGAATAATACTTCATGTCTTTGATTTTCCCCATAGCAATGTCTCTCACACACAGTTTCTGTTGTTCTTTTCTACCTTCTTAGACAGCTGTCATGCACAGACTTATGTATGGGATGATATTTTGAACAGTTTGACAGGGATGGATTTAAAGGAAGGAAACCAAGATGGAGTAAAACTCTCTGACCAGGAGAAACTGTAAGTAGCATAGTGTCTTATAGCTGCGGAGAGAAGATAGAATAGTGTTGTATCTGTCCAAACTAGACACATAGCTTATAATTATAATAATTGAGTTGTGTGTGTTTTTACACAAGCTTATTGAGGTTAGAAATTCCAGTAACACACTTATTTGCATTTCTTGCGATTATTTTTCAGTATGTGAAAAGAACAAAACCAAGCACCCATCGTGCCTTTATTTTTTAGTACAGGCTTTAACTAGAAGAAAGCAACACATGATTTTTGAGCAGGATCTACATCTCTCTCTTCCTCATTCCACCCCACGCATCCCCACACACACTTCCCAAATTCTATGAAGCAAATTGATGCTAGCCTTATCCTTAACCTAGAATACTGCCTAGTGCTCCGCTCATGCTTAACAAATTTTTGTTAACCCCCTTAATAAATATTTAATTATATTTTAAAATACATGAAGCAGAAATTGAAAACTATTCAGTAACAAGAATATCCTTTGTTTAAGAAATTTCACAGAGAATGATTAATATATATATATATATATGAACCACTGTAACCTTTGTGTCTGTGTTATATATTGCCCTATTATGGACACCTGTAAGTATTTACAGAATAAGTGAAAATTTCTGTTGAAATATCCCACAAATAATTTCCAACAGTCTATTTTGGAAAGAATTCCTCCATATGCAGATCTAAGACAAAACAAGACACATTCAGAATATGAAACCTGTGACTTAGAGTATTCTAATCAGTTTCACAAATGATCTTTAAAATCCTGGTGTTTGTATTTTTAATCAGTGAAGAGTGAGGTGGGAAAGACCTCAAAGGGCAATTGTACTTCCAAAGGAGTCATGGGCTGCACACCAATCTAAGACGGTTGCGTTTTCCGTCTTGTAATGCTTCCCATAATGACTGGCTGAAATTTCCATTTAACTCTGTTACTTCCTAGTATAGTATACATTTGTTGAAGAAAATCATTTTCTAGCATGACCCCGTTTGAAAATACTGGGAAGCCCAGGCTGGCCTCCAACTTGTGATCCTCCTGCCTCTGCCTCCTTCAGTAAATCCTACCAGTGTGTGCCACCTCCCCCAGTAGAGGAGAATGCCAAGTAGGGAAGACGAATGTGGGTGGGTGGGAGAATACCCCCATAGTGGCAGGGGAGGGGGGAGGAAATGGGGAGGTTCCAAAGGGGAGATCTGGAAAGGGGGAAACATTTGAAATGTAAATAAAGTAGGAAAAATAAAAAATAAATTAATTAATTAAAAAAAAATTTAAAAAGAAAAAAAAAACAGAAAATACTGGGAAGGGAAGTTCTGTGGGTGAAAAAAATGAAGGGAAGAAGAATAATGCAGGGGAGTATAGAGCGATCCTGTGCAGATTTTATGACCACTGTTTCTTTAATGCATATATAGTAGACCCCTGAGGTTATCCTATGCTCTCTCATACGCTTGTGCCCCCCCCACAGACTCATGCATACACACAAAAACAGAAGAAAGAAAAATGCACGTTCAATCCTATCTGCATGATACATGAATAGAAGACTTGTACAGATAACTACATGATTTTCCTCAGTGTGGACTGGATTATGAGATGGAAGTCATGTGGGCATAGCACTTCTAACGTCACATAGTTTCTAGTGCTGTGCCTTTTTCTTTTACAATAGGAGATGCTGTGCTTTAGCCATGTTTCTTTGTCAAGGCTGATGTTACATTCATGGGTCTGTGTGTGTGTGTGTGTGTGTGTGTGTTTGTACAAGAACTGGTATGTGTCTAGCAGGCAAGATATATATGACTTTATACTTTAATTCATTTTCAGCTAGAATAGGAGCAGAATCTGTAATTAAGCGCAGATGAAAACTTATTGGCTCCCTTATTTATTTCAATTAAAATAATACTCTTAAAAGTCATTAATTTTAACTTATAATTGAAATATTGTAACTGAATGCTAATTTATTCTCTCAGTGGCTTAAAGAAGTTCTCTTTTTCATATTAGTAGTTCTGTATGTTAACTTAATTGAAAATCATAACTGATGATATCAATTATTTACTTGCAGATTTAAACTACACCAAAATTTATTTTTTCTGAAACATAGAGAGTTTAATACCTTATTATTTTTCATTGAACTACTATATGAAATTTTAGCATCATCAAAATTCTAAAGATCATTAGAGGAACTATCTGCAATATTATCAATTAATTAAACAAAAAGTACCCTTTATTTGATTATTTGCTTAAATAACTCCCCCTTCAGTTAAAAAATATTAATGCTTGTGTAGTCAACCAGTACAGTAGTCCAGGCAAGTGCAGAAGATATTTGTGGTTATCCTCTCATCTCTGCATGCACACACACAGACACACAGACACAGAAACGCACACACAAACACACATGCATGCATCCACTCAGGCACACATGCACACACATGCATGCATGCACACACACGTGCATGCACTCATTCATAAATATAAAAACAGGAGAAAGGAAAGCTACATAGTCAGTTATACTTGCATAATAAGACACAGATAATAAGCTTTTACAAATAATTAAATACATTTTCTCCAGGTAGTTTTAATTGAGTTGAAGTGAAGGCTGTGTAAAAGTCATCCTCAGGCCTTTCCTTCTGGTACACACTGTTTCCTTCATCTAAGACCATATATTCCCTGTCTTTTGCTAGACCGTAGTCTTGGTTGTGAGGAGTTTGATGTGCTAAGAACAGTCATTCATTCTTAAAGGAAATTAGTATTAATTTCACCTCTATGTATGAAGTGATCACCCTTATATGCTAAAATACCCATTTTTGATCATTTATTAGTAAGAGTATTAATACCACAGGAATAATAGACTTAGCATACTGCACATTGTATTCCATTTATAGGAACTTTCCCACTTCACTGGGACCTAGGGCAAAAATAAAATATTAGCCTGCCCTTTGTTATTTACCTTCTAAATGAAACTGTCAAAGACTGGTTTCTAAATTTCTGAGATATAGACATCCACAGCACTTTACAAACGAACACAGAAAAGTGTGTCAGGACATAATGGAGTCTGGGATGACCTTTATTTTATTTACTTAAATATTATTTGGCTTACAACCAGAGAAACATCTGAACGAATATATATAAACTCAAAACCTTTATTGAGTCTTTCTCAAATTCATTGAAGATGTTGTCAGACAAACTCCACTATAACCGCAAAATCTGTTCAGCCTTGCCTCTGGCTGCCACTTGTCTACCTACAGAGAAAGCAGAGATCATTATATATGCGTGTATGTTTTTCTAAAAACATCAGCCCTGACCTGCACGACATCTGCAGGATGACGATACTTGCAGGCAGTTCTGTAGGAGCCACATTAATTCTGTTATGCATACTACTATGTTACAAACATTATTAATAATTTTCTGTGCCGGGCAGTAGTGGCATACGCCTTTAATCCCAGCATTCGGGAGGCAGAGGCATGCGGATTTCTGAGTTCGAGGCCTGCCTGGTCTACAGAGTGAGTTCCAGGAGAGAGAAACCCTGTCTTGAAAAACAAAAAACAAACAAACAAACAAACAAAAAACAAAAATAATTCTGCATTTTAATATTTTACAACAGTAGTAAGTGGTAGTGCATTGTGATCCAATTGACTTAAGTATATTGCAGTCTCTTACATATCATGACACCATCAAGCAAAAAACATAAGATTTATGTTATTGCATAGCTATGCAAATATCTCACTCGATCTGTATAGTTCATAGTCTCTTTTAATAATAGTCTTACTTTGTATGTGTGTGCACATGTGTGTGTAAGTGTGTTCATACGTGTGTCACAGAAGATAGCATATAGTTGGAGATCAGAGGACCAGCCTGGAGTTGGTTATCTCTGTTCGGGTGGATTCAGGCATGAAATCTAGGTCCCAAGCTTATGAGACCAAGTTCTTGTACTCAAGGAGCCGTCTCTCCAGGCAGATTGGTGTGCTTGTCTGAATAAGGAATTAGACTCATCCATCCACTTCTCTACCCAATTTTTTTCTAGCCTAACTGAGCAGTCCTTAAGTCATATTCTCAACCTCTAAAGGGCAAGAGACGTGAGTGTGCTCCTAAGCCGAATTCCAGGATGAAAAGAACCATGCCTATACCCAGTGTTTGCAAGCTCAGCACTATAGACCTCAAAGTTGATGGAGCACGTGACTCGTGTATGCGGAGATCGGGATTCAACACGTCAAACTGCAGAACAAATAACTAAAACCTTGGGCCTTCTTCCAAGCGTGTAATTGTAATTGAATAAAAGGCTACTTCCATTCTAGTGCATTAAGAAGAAACTATAGCTTTAAAGTGTCCCATTACCGTTTAGGAGAATTCTCCCTTTGCAAATAATTGAGTAAGCAAATTTGCCCTAGGAAAATCTGTGGACCCTCATTCCTTCACAGTTTCTGCTGAAAGATCATTTTCAATAATAATCAACTCTAATGGTGTTTAGAAGCTTGCCATAAGATGTCCCTTGTGTCATGTACTACGCATGCACTATAACCTTTTACTCTAGCTGTATGTCAGTACTGTTCGCGATCCGATTTTAGGGTTAGGAACATGCTTGTGTTGATGTGAACTTTATGAAGAACAGGCTAAAAAAAGAAATTGTCTTACTTTATTCAATATGCATGCAACTAACACTTGTAAAACAAAAATTTAGCGATAAATCACCATAAGCATTTCAGGCAAATCTGAAATATAATCAGTTGCAACAGCCGGTATATTGTTCATAAAGGGAGGTTATACATGGGCTAGACTCACTATCTTTTTATTGCATAACTATCAAAGCTCATTTTATACTGGTTAGATATATGAAATGAGAAAGAAAGGCTTAGTGGTAATGTTGTTCTTATTCACATTCACGAGAGCAAAAGACCAACCAGGAGCAGACTCTGATGTAATGACATTAGTGTCTCTTTATAATAAACTTGAGTTTGGGCTTACTTGCCACCGGCCCACAGGACAATTTAGTGAAGCAGCCTCGAACTCTCTTCGGGACAAGGTTTTATAGGAAATGGGAGCAAATGAGCGGGTGTCCATTCTGGCAAGCATCTAATGGAATGACTATTGTAAGCCAACAGGTGGGTGCTCTGAAGCAAGACCATATATAGTTACAAACGGTCTGAAAGTATATCTAAAACAATCGGATTGATATTTGATTAACTGTTGCTAGGAAGTAGCTAAGGAGTAACTCTGGCCAAGGACAAAGCACGGGTCTTTCCTGGTACTTGGGTGCAGCTTGGGTTCAGCTGTGGGTCAAGTCCTCAGGCATTTTTCTTTTCTTTTCTTTTCTTTTCTTTTCTTTTCTTTTCTTTTCTTTTCTTTTTTTTTTTCTTAAGATGGAGGCCTGTCCAAAGATGGAGTAGGTTTGGCCTCTCCGTAATACATGTTGGATAACATGATGAATGTTGCTCTAGCCATTTGGGAAAGCAAAGGAATTTTTTTTTAAAAAAGACATTAAATCTCAACATGAAAGTAAATCAAATTATAAAACAAATGATTATATATAATTTTTTATATATATAAATTATATAAGATATATATTATATATATAATATATATATATATGCTAGATAAAATGTGTATAGTGTTAGGTTCAGTGTTAACAGGGAACTATATTGGTTATGACCCATTGAGTCTGGTTGTTGGACATATCTATATATAAATTTCTGTAATTGAATGATATGTCAGAAAGTCATAGATCAATATGTAATTTAAAACTCTAATGAGTTCACAAGCAGCCAAATAGTTATTTTGTGTTATTATTGCAGTTCAATTCACCAAGCACATGGATTCCTCTTCCTGCACCAAAATGCCATTAGCATCCATGAAATTATACAATTTTCCGTTTTCCTTTGCCCACCTATGATGACTGTGGCTAATGGCCATCTAAATTATTCATTTTGTATGGAGAACAAGTGATTTTTCTTTTTAAAAGATGCTGTGTTCTTTGAAATTGCTTTTCGTCATTCTCCACTTGGCCCAGATCATTAGTGAGTTAAGTGTTTCTTAATGAAGAACACTGCCTCACTGAGCCTTTCTTCATCTGAGTATTAGAGAAATAATTTAAAATTCCTGAAGTCCAGAACTTCATCTGAAGCAAGCTTGCGAAATGCCAGAATTCTCTATTTCTTCACCTGCAGTCATTTTCAGAATTACATTTTTATAGAAACCGTGTGCTCTTAGTGGATATATTTTAAACCTTCAGACCTAGATACAAACGTTCTTCGCATTTATTATTCTACATATGTGCTTTGGTCAGGTAAGACATAACATTAATCACAAAATAATTTATAAAATATCCACTTGGTTTATGAAAAAAATAGAGAGGTAGACAAAAATGTGCATCTCAGTTTCCTGGCTGTATTTTTGTAAATGAAAATGACTAATCTAATAGCTTGTGTCAAAGAAGCAAGTAGGCTACAATATGTAAAATGTGAGTCTGGGTTCTTCTCTGTTTTGCATTTTATTTGAATCTAATTCACTTCTTTTTGATGTTATCTCTACTTGTCCAGAGATGTTGTTCATCCAGTTAGTTAGTTAGTTAGTTAGTTAGTTCGTTAGTTAGTTATTTTGTTGTAAGAGAGTGTGTGAAGAGAAATATGTTAAAATTTAAGAAACAAAAGACATTTCTGTTAAACTACACAATGTGTGACAGCCTTCTACCAGACACCATGTCATAGTGAAAATGAAGCCTATCTCCTGGTAGTATAGAATGTTGACTTGGCTGTAATGTAACCCTGTCCTCATGGTAAGCATGACTACATTCATGAGTGTGTTTGGCAGCAGTTACAGACTACTGGTGATGTGCTCCTGATACTCTGACTCAATATAAAACTACCACAGGAAACTCTTAGTTCTATATACTTTACATGAATATTCAGAATTGGCATTGTGTTAATATTTTTTAATTTAAGGGCTAAAGACTTGGTTTACTTTATAAAATTATGTTAGTGAGCAAATAATTGCTCTTAAGTGGTTGTGTGCCTGGCTCCATGGCTCTGCAATCAGTGGGTGCAAACATACCAAATTAGAATCTGAAAGTGGCAAAATCCAGTAACATTTACTTTTACTTCACTTGTGTTTGCTTGAGCTCATGGCTCACACAGCACATCTCTAAGACATAGGAACACCATCTCCTTTGCTCTCTTCAGGTGCCGGCAATTGAATTAGAGGCCCAGAAGCACCAGGACCAGATATCTCTTCTCATCTCTGCCTTGTCCATAACTTTACCTTATGGTTAAAATGTAATCATAAAATTCCAGAGTGTCAAAGTTGTAGTTTTCTAAACATCTTAGCTATGCTACTCTGATGTGCTAAAAGAATTCCTCTCTTTGTAATTATGATCAAAGATCCCCGTGTGTCTAGTTAAGTGTTCAATGAGCAAAGCTTTACCAGGAGTTACTCAGTTAACTAACGTTATGCAAAACTTCAAGAAGTGATTATTTCAGACAAAAACGTTTACTTTATTAAGACATAATTTCAATTATTATTCAAATATGAAGTGAAATTGCAAAAACATATAGGCACAAGTCATTATTAACTGATGCATGTAAAAAATTGACACAGCATAGTGTATCAATTTTAAATGAAACTGGTTTTCTCAACTTTGGTTGCAGAGGTAATGGTTTTAAGCTTTCTATGCAAAAAAAATACTATAAAGGCTTCATTAGTCATACTAACTAGCTTCTTTACTCATGTTTTGCATTCACATTTATTCTCAATTGTTAGCTAGATCAATTATTCAAGAAAATAAACATGAGATTTAAAAAAAAGTACTTATTTCCATGGATATCAAACAGTGCCAAAAATCTTGCAGAGGTGAGGGCGTTAATCTATTTTGTGCACATAGATTCAATTTGGTGTTTCTGAGGAATGGAGCTTCAGTAGGATCCACGGATCATATTAGTACATTTGAGGCATACTGAGGTAATGGTAGCAATCAGAGAAGCAAAACAGTAAGAACCGTCAAGCACTCCAACTCCAGTAGGACATCAAAGAAGTCCTCCTCGTCACAATTAAAGCAGCTGACTAGGAGCTCATGCTTTCTGCATATAGCCTTTAAGTTTAAACAGCTAGAAAACTGTACTTTAGAGTCGTGATATTTTCTACTCTGTAAACAGTGGAGAAATTTTAATTTGAAATATCTTATGTAGATAATGTTATATCTGAAGAGAACTCAACCTTTCAAGACATTTGATCTGAGAGAATGCAGAATAATTTTTTCTTTTGTAGGACGATCTGATTTGTTCAATATTGGAATAAATTTAAAATTTTATCTACAGCCCACCAGTCTACCAAATGAGTACAGGTTTTTCAGCATGCTATATATCTTCCTTAAACACAGTCAATATCATTTCAATCCTTCTTGAGTATCTCTCTCCACTCCCTCCCCTAAACCTCTGACATGGTAGGGGCCCTCTCTGGGTAGTTCCTTATCCTGGTGCATCAAGTCTCTGTAGTTGTTGGGTGACCCATGGAGACTGAGCTGTACATCTGCTACATATGTGACAGGAGCCTTGGTCTAGCCCCTGTATGCTCTCTGGTTAGTTGGTTGCTTAATCTCTGAGAATCTCCAAGGGGCCAGGTTATTTGACTCTATTGGTCTCCCTGTGGAGTTCCTGTCCCCTTCAGGGCCTTAAATCCTTCCCCCAACTTCTCCATAGGAGTCCTCAGCCTCCATCCAGTTTTTGGCTGTCTCTGCATCTATTCCAGTTAGTTGCTTAGTGGAGGCTCTCAGAAGACAGTTATGCTAGTTTCTTGTCTGCAAGCATAACAGAGTATCATATTAATAGTGTTAGGGATTGGTGCTTGCCCTTAGGATGGGTCCAAGTTGGGCTGGTTCTTGGTCAGCCATTCCCTCAGTCTCTGTTTCAGCTTTGTCCCTGCATTTTTTTTAGAGAGAACAAAAGCTTTGTGGGTGGGTTGGTGTTCTTATCCCACCTCTGGGGGATCCTGCTTGTCTATAGGAGGTTCTTCAGGGTCCATAGCCTCACTGTTATGCATCTTAGCTAAGGTCACCCACATTGACTTCTGAGAGCTTCCCCTATCCCATGTCTCTGGCATGTCCTAAAGATCCCTCTTATCCCCTTCATCCCCTGATGGCTACAGATTTCCATTCATTCTCCTGGTTCTCTGTCCCTCTCTCCTGTCTGCACACACCTGATCCTGCCCCCATTCCCCTCCCTATCCCTTCTTCACCTACCCAGTTCCCTTCCTCGCTCTGCCTCCCTCTGCCTCCTATGACTATTTCATTTCCCCTTCTAATTGAGATTCAAGCATCTTTACTTGTGCCTTCCTTCTTGTTTAGCTTCTTTGGGTGTTTGGAGTGTATCATGAGTATCCTGTATTTTATGGCTAATATCCACTTATAAGTGAGTACATACCATGCATGCCCTCTTGGGTCTGATTACCTCACTCAGGAAGATATTTTCTAGTTCCATCCATTTGCCTGTGAAATTCATGATGTCTTTGTTTATAATAGATGAATAGTATTCCATTGTATATATGAACCACTTTCTGTATCCATTCTTCTTTTGAGGGACATCTGGGTTGTTTCCAGTTTCTGGCTGTTATGAATGAAGCTGCTCTGAACAGAGTGGACCATGTGTCCTTGTGGTATGCTGGAACATCTTTTGGGAATATGCCCAGGAGTGGTATAGCTAGGTCTTCAGGAAGAACTATTTCCAGTTTTCTGAGTAACTGCCAGATTGACTTAAAGAGTAGTTATATAAGTTTGCACTCCCACGAGTGCTGGGGGCAGTATCCTACCTTCTCCACATCCTTGCCAGCATGTGCTGTCACTTGAGTTTTTGTTCTTAGCCACTCTGATGGGCGTAAGACAGAATCTCAGAGTCATTTGGATTTGTGTTTCCCTGATGACTACAGACATTGAACATTTCTTTAAGAGCTTCTCAGCCATTTGAGATTCCTTTGTTGAGAATTCTTTGTTTAGCTTTGTATCCCATTTATTTATTTGTTTGTTTGTCTATATATTCATTCATTCATTCATTCATGTATTTATTTATTGTTACATCCCAATCACTGTCTCCCCTATCCTGGTTTTCCCCTCATAAAGTCTCCCACCCCATTCCATTCTCTTCTCCTCTGAGGGGGTGAGCCCCTCCCCTGGGTATCTCCAGGGTTAGAGTCTCTGCAGGAGTTAGGCTTTTCATCTCCCACTGAGGCCAAACAAGGCAACCCTGTTGTGGAAACAGATTCCACTGAGAGGTAACAACAGCTTTTGGGACAGCTTCTACTCCAAGTTCAGTCAGTGAACTGCAGGGTGGAGCCTCTCAGGTGACAGTTATATTAGGCTCCTGCCTGTAAGCATAACAGACTATTATTAATAGTGTCATGGATTGGTGCTTGCCCATGGGATGGGTCTCAAGTTGGGATGGTTATTGATGGCCATTCTCTCAGTCTCTGTTCCATCTATATTAATTGGGTTATTTGGTTTGCTGGAGTCTAACTTCTTGAGTTCTTTATACATATTGGATATTAGCCCTCTGTGGGATATAGGGTTAGTGAAGATCTTTTCCCAATTGGTAAGTTGCTGTTTTGTCCTATTGACAGTGTCCTTTGGCTTACAGAAGCTTTGTGGTTTCATGAGGCCCCATTTATCAATTATTGGTCTTAGAGCCTGGGCCTTTGGTATTCTGTTCAGAAAGTTGTCTCCTATACCAATGCATTCAAGGCTATTTCTTACTTTCTCTTCTATTAGATTTAGTGTATCCAGTTTTATGTTGAGGTCTTTGATTCACTTGGACTTGAGTTTTGTGCAAAGTGATACATATGGATCTATTTGCATTCTTTTACATGTAGACATATGGTTTAAAACCATCCCCATTTGTTGAAGATGTTTTTTCTTTTCCATTGTATGCTTTTGGCTTCTTTGTCAAAAATCACATGTCCATAGGCATGTGGGTATATTTTAGCATCTTTGATTCAATTCCTTTGATCAAGCTGTCAATACCCCACTCTCACCAATGGACAGGTTATCAAAACAGAAACTAAACTGAGAAATAATGTAACTAAATGATGTTATGAATAGAATGGTTCTAACAGACATCTACAAAATCTTTCACTGAAAAATAAAAGAATATACCTTCTTCTCAGTACCCCATGGAACCTTCTCCAAAATTGACCAAATAATCAGTCACAAAGCAAGCCTCAAAAGATACTAAAAGATTGAAATAACCCCTTGTATTTCATGAGATTAACATGAACTAAGGCTGTACTTCAACAGAACAGTAGCAATAGAAAGCCAACAAACTTATGGAGACTGAGCAACTCGCTAGTCAATGACCATTAAAGAAGAAATAAAGAAATTAAATACTTTTAGAATTCAGTGAAAATGAAGGCATAACATACTGAGATTTATGGGACACAATGAAAACGGTACTAAGAGAAAAGTTCATAGCACTGCATGCCTTCTTAAAGAAACTGGAAAGATCTCATAGTAGCAACATTACAGCACACTTGAAAGCCCTTAGAACAAAAAGAAGCAAACAAAATCAAGAGGAGCAGATGGCAGGAAATAGTCAAACCGAAGGCTGAAATCAATCAACTAGAAACAAAGAGAAAGATGTAAAGAATGACCAAAACCAAGAGCTGGTTCTTTGAGAAAGTCAAATAGATAGAAATATCTTTAGCCAAACTAAAGACAGAAAGACAGTATTCAAATAGAAACAAAACAAAACAAACAAAGAAACAGAAATGAAAAGGGAGACATAGTAACACAAACTGATGAAATTAAAACAACCAAAAACAAAAAAACAAACCATTAGGTCTTCAAAAGCCTGTACTCCACAGAATTGGAAAATCTTAATGAAATGGATGATTTTCTAGAAAGATAGCACATGCCAAAGATTAATCAAGATCAGATAAATTATCTAAATAGTCCTATAACTTTTAAGGAAATAAAAGCAATCATTACAACCTGCCAACTCCAAGCCACCAAGGGCCAAAGGATTTTAGCACAGAATTCTACCAGACTGTTAAAGAAAAACTGATACTAATACTTCTCAAACTATTTCACAAAATAGAAACAGAAGGGACACTGCCAAATTTATTCTATGGGGCCTCAGTCACTCTGATCACTAAGCCACACAAAGATTCCACAGAGAAACAGAGTTTCAGACCAATTTCTCTTATGAACAGCTATGCAAAAATACTCAATAAAATTCTCACAAACCCAATCCAAGAACACATCAGAAAACATCATTTGCCATCACCAAGTAAGCATCATCACAGAGAGGAAGGGATGGTTCAAGATATGAAAATCTATCAACATAATCTACCATACGAACAAAGTGAAAGAAAAAAAATCATCTCATGAGACACCAAAATGCCTCTGACAAAATCCAACACCACTTCAGGTTAAAAGTCTTAGAGCAATCAGGGATACAAAGCACAGACCTAAAATAATAAAAGAAATATACATGAAGCAAAAAACTAACACCAAATTAAATGGAGAGAAACTTAAGCAATGCCATTAAAATCAGGGACAAGGCAAGGCTGCCCCCTCTCTCCCCATCTATTCAATATAGTCCTTGAAGTTCTCGCTAGAATAATAAGACAACTAAAGATTAAGGGGATACAAATTGGAAAGAAAGAAGTCAAAATATTGATATTAGTGTATGATATAATAGTATACATAAACAACCCCAAAATTCTACTACCGGACTCCTATAGCTGGTAAACTCCTTTAGCAAAGTGGATGGATACAAAATTAGCTCAAAGAAGTCAGTAACCCTCCTTAATACAAAAGATAAGTGGGCTGAAAAAGAAATTAGGGAAATAACACCCTTCCCAATAGCCACAAATAATATAAAATATCTTGATGTAACTCTAACCAAGCAAGTAAATGACTTATAGGACAAAAATTTTAAGTCTCTGAAGAAAGAAATTGAGGAAGACTTCAGAAGATGGAAAGGTCTCCCATGCTCATGGATAGTTAGGATTAACAGTGTAAATGGCCATCTTACTAAAAACAGTCCACAGATTCAGTGCAATCCTCTTCGAAATTCCAACAGAATTCTTTACAGACCTTGGAAGAACAATTCTTGACTTTGTATGGAAAAACAAAAACTCAGGACAGCTAAAACAATTCTGAACAATAAAAGAACCTCTGGAGGAATTTTGATCCTTGATCTCAAGCTGTACAGCAGAGAATATCATACTTTTAATAACTTAAAAATTATTGTGAAGTGTGTGTGTGTGTGTGTGCAGGTCCTGATGTAATCCATTGGCAACACAGCACCAGAGCTGAAGTTAAAGGCACCTGTAAACTGCCTGATAGAGTTCTGAGAACGAAACTCAGTCATGAGTTTCAGTCATGAGAAGCAGTGTCTGCCCTTTACTGCTGAGCTATTGCTCCAATCCCACTCTGGCAATGTTATATTTGATCCTTGTACAGATTCTAAAACATATTGGTAATAATAGTCTTCTATCCAAAAGCTTGTAAGGACTTCTGATGAATCTTTAATCAAGTTCCTAGTTCATACCAGCATGTTTAGCAGTATCTAAAATAAGCATCCAACTGCTCATGATGTCACCCTTTCTCTTTCTTTCCCACATTGCTGGGTGAACTCATTGCCTTAGCTCAAATACATAAGAGTAATATCAATCACAGGTGAAGATATATGATTAGGTATATGTATTAAATACATACAAACCATAGTAGTAATCAGTGCAGAGAACTAAGTAACTATATGTAGATAGAAGTTCTGTGGGCTTAAAATAATAGTCTTATTTAACTGAGAGTCCAGGATGCTTCCTGCAACAGTAAAGAGCTGATATACTACGGCATAAGATCTGGGGTCTTCAGACAGTTATATAAACTCGGCGTTAGGTAGGCAAGTGAAGATGCTCTGGTTGAATGAATTATTTAACATCCAAAGAAAGTGAACTCATAAGCAGAGCCTGAAAAAGAATTTAAAGATTTAAGTATGTGAGGTGATTGCCTGGAGTTTTATTTGTTTCCTAAATCTGGGAAATTAGGGCAAAGATCAGATGAGACCTAGTTGTTCTTCTTACAGATGTCTTACCAAACCCTTGCCCCACCCCTTAGTCTTATAGATATTTTTTATCTCAGCTTAATGGATGCAAAAATAATATTTCAGATATTTTAAACTTTAAATAGAAAACACAAGCATTAGATCGAGTTTTTATAGCTTTCAAAGCTCTTCATTCTGTAAAGTAGCATTTATCATGTTAAAATTTTATTCCAAAACAAAACAGGAAAAAAAATACTATAGTTTTGAACTGATTTTAATTGAAAAGGTTAAGCTTAATAAAATCCATAATTCTAACTTTATATGGTGGAGAAAACTTAATGTTATTTGAATAGATTAGGTAGATTACTTGACAAGTATTCAAGTTACATAGAAGGAAAATAATACCATTTCACATTGTGAACAGTTGTTGATATAATATGTACTCTTCCCCTTAATAATTACATGTTCTTTCTTGTCTCTTCTGCTCAAATCCAAATAATTAAAGTACATTAGCTGCCTTGTGGGAAGGACATTTGGTTTTAATTAACATTAGACAATAAGGCAGGCAATTTTGTTTCTATTACTATTCACTATTTGCTGTACACAGCACTCACACCATCTCCACACAGAAAGGGCATTGTGAAAGGCAAAGCATAGCCTCTGAAGACGATGCACCCTACATCTCCCTGAAGTATATATAAAAAAAATTTTTTTGATGAAAAATTGCCATTCTTTCTTGGACAGTTCTGACAATTGTACAGCACTCTAATGTGGAAAGATTTGTAAAGCAGAAATGTTTTACAGTCATCATTCCAAAACTAAGCTG
Organism: Rhynchomys soricoides; assembly: GCA_019843965.1. NCBI lineage: Eukaryota > Metazoa > Chordata > Mammalia > Rodentia > Muridae > Rhynchomys > Rhynchomys soricoides. The sequence continues at coordinate 3,782,015 of JADRCH010000215.1, forward strand.
CATAACCTTTTCAGTGTGTATCTTTCAGGATTAGAAATCGATAAGTCAATGGCACCTATTGATGTGAACTTAGATGATAAAAGACTAAGAATGGTACCTATAGTTAACTTAATTCATTTTGGAGAAACGAGAATTCAGATTTTAATTTACTAAACTAATCACATTCATTTGTTATAAGGTGGAATTTCATTTAGATTACCTGTGTAGCAAAATTAGATAACTTCTTTCAATATCTGTACAGTTTGTTTTTCTACCTAACAAACCATTCCAAATTCACTAGCTAAAAACAGCAAGCATTTCACCACCTGATGGTATGGTGACATGACAGTAGGCTGGCTCTACCTAAAATATAGCCCTGTTCTCATTGCATCCCTCTCTTCATCGTGTCAGCCAGAAAGTGCTCACATGGTAAACTGAAGTCCTGTCTGTCTCTCTGTGTCTCTGTCTCTGTGTCTCTCTGTGTCTGTGTCTCTGTCTCTGTCTTTCCCTCCCTCTCTCTTCTCTC
>JADRCH010000215.1:3789242-3834535 GCA_019843965.1 Rhynchomys soricoides
AGAGAGAGAGAGAGAGAGAGAGAGAGAGAGAGAGAGAGAGAGAGAGAGGAGAGAGAGAAATGCAATTTGTTTAGTATGCATAATGTTACTTATATGTATGCTTTCAGGGCTGAGCATTTAGTTGCTAGGGAACTCTATTTTGCTCTCACAGTTTCTAAGTTACCTGTAGTTCTTTGTATTGAGTTGAGGGCGCCTAGCCTTTCCTCTACCCACTGTGAATGTCTTTCAAAGTTATCCTTATTCTGTTCCTGTGTAGTCAGTCATGTAGATGGAAGTTTATGGGTGTTCCTTCTGACATTCTCAAAAGACAATTTCACAGCAAACTCTCTGTCCCTCTGGCCATTACAACCTTCTATCTCCTCTTTCACAATGATCCTTGCCTTTAGTGTGAGAGTCACATTGATAGGGGCATTTTATCCTTTGGGGTTCCCTCTTTCAAAATGACTCTAACTTGTGTCAAGTTGATACAATACTATTCAACAAAAATACTCGCTTATTTTTATATGTTAATGATAAGTAACCTATCATTCCTCCAATACTTATCACTTTGCCTAAACTCTTCAGAGCTTTTATATTGTACTCTTGTGTTATTATCTAGCACAATGCAGTGTGTAATGATGATTGTATAGTCTCATAGTGTAATTTGCTATTATATCCTATCTGTCTATTCAAATACTTGTTCATGGTTTCAAATCTTCCACTTTTAACAGTTATCAATATCTCTTTAAACATTTAATTTTTATTTTTTCTAATCTACTACTTTGCTTTTTTTTTTTTTTTTTTTTTTTTTTTTTTTTTTTTTTTTTTTTTTTACTTTTTATGTCCTTTTTGGACCCAACTTTGCTAATAGTCTATGTTGTGTCCCCCTGTATTTACTTATAGATTTGTACATATATGTGCAGTCAGTAGTGAGAAAATCACATCAATTTATTTCACATTTTATTCATTTAATAATCTTGAAAGAATAATTACTGTGAAAATCTGTCACTGTATCAGAGTATATCAATGTCAGAAGAAAAACCATGGAAATGAAAAACTATCTGACCTCTACTTTGCTTAGAAGTCATACAGAAATGACATAAGTGTTTCCTTTCTGTCTAAGCCTTGTTCCTATTTTACTGACCTGACAACATTCCTTGGATTAGCCCACTTTAAAATTTAAAATGATATCCCATATCATTTGAGATGTAAATGAATGGAATTATTAATAAAATGTAAATAGAGAAATCAAAACAAACAAACAAATAAGTAAATAGTACAGTAGCTTTGGTAGAGAAAACACAAGGGGTTTCTTTTTATTTAATTTTATGAATATTTTGTAATTAGTGTTTCTTATATAGAATTTAAAGTAAAAGTATTTTTAAAAAACATATTTGATTTCCAAATTAAAAAATAAAACCAAAAAAGTAAATAAAATTAAAAAAATTTAGTCTGAGGCTCAACTCTTGTCATCTGAATGCACCACCTGCATTCCTTAGTTAATTATTCAAACTATAATTTACAGGCTCACGACAGAGTTCTTCCACAGCTTGGTTCTACATTTCTGTAATCTAAATTGAAATAAAGACGGTTGAAATTTCAGTATTTAGACTACAGTGTAGATGATACACATCCCATTGCCTCTGACATTTTGAATGAATGCTTAATTGTTTCCTATAATCAAGGTTTGAAATATCACCAACTAAGAAGAAGATTTGTATCCTTGTCGCAATATACGCTTATTTGGTACTAATAAAAATAAGTATTTTGCTGAACTGTGATGTAACACAGTTGAATCGGTTTTAATTTTACTATTATATTATTTTACCAAAGGAAAATTAAAAGTAGATGTCAGTGTAGACACCCATGATCTGTGCTGCCACTGGCTGCTAGGGGAAAGGAAGATTCTTTTGCAGTGTTATTAAGGACTGCACACTCATAATAGAGACTGAGAAACATAGAAGGCTTCTGTGACAACCTCCTTGACTTTACCCACAGAAAAGAGAAACAGTCCAGACATGAAGTTATTAAAAATTGTGGTAAAGGTGCTAAAGTATAGCTCTTTCATAGTTGATAGCTTCTGGTGGTATGGGGAGAATGCACATATTTTTAAGAGACTGGCCATTGGGAGTTTGACCATGCTCCAATGAGTACATGGGCAAAACACATTGGACTTGGTATATTTTGGGGGGAGGGGCTGGAGGGTGGTCTTGGGAGAACTGGGATGTGAGTCTGATCAGGGTGCATTGTATAAAATTTCTGAATAAATAATACAAATATTATTTGGGAGTAAAAAATGAGCCAGACAGAAGGAAGAACACCAGAAGAACAAGGTCCTGTGGGCCAATTAAACAAGGTGCATGAGAGCTCACAGAGACTGAGGCAGCAAGCATATCATATTACATATTTTATATATAGTGTATGTAATGTGTATATAATATATATTATATCTATTAACATAGTAGTTTTATGGGACTCCTGACGATGAGAAAAATGGGTCTTTGACTCGTTTGCCTTCTCTTAGGACTCTTTCTCCTATTGGTTTGCTATGTCCAACATTGAAATGATAGTTTTTACCTTCACCATATTATATTTTATTTTGTCAAGTTTGATTGTTATCTCTTAGAAGTCTCTTCTTTTTGAATGAAATGAAATGAGCATGAATCTGAAGTAGAACAGAAGTAGGGAGGAACTAGGGGAGGTAGAAGCAGTGGAAATTATTATCATGATACATTTTATGAGTAAAGGGTCTATCTTCAATAAGAGAAAAAATTAGAGGAATACATCTACAACAGTATCTTAACAACGAAATTAAAATGCTTTGCATATAGTATCACGAGTCTCTGTTAAAAGCAAAAGTATTTTATATTAATTTCTACTTTTCTACTTTAAATTTCTACTTTAAAAAAATCCTTCTGACATTTATGATAAAAGCATTTGGAAAATCAACAGACCCTTCCGACTCTGTTTTCAACTGTACTAATGTATCACTCATAATTTACATCTCACTCATCATATCATCAAGTTGTTGACTCTAATTCACCTTGGTGTTATTTATTCTTACAATGGAACTATAAATGGGAGATGCTCTTCTGCAATTTTCAATAATGGTCCCTCAGCTTCCTGAATGGAAGATTCCAAGTTGCATAAAATGCTACTTGTTTTGTTTTTTTTTAATCATCTTTAGCAATGAGAAGTAAACAAGCTCCTTGATTACATTCATTTGTTTCTGCTTATAGTAGATACAAGCATAAAGAAAAGGTTTTTACTTTTAAGATATAATTTTATTTTTGTGGTCTTAGTCATAAGAAAATTTAAACTGTGTCGATTGTTCCTAAAAAATATCTCAATTATGCACTCAAGTTGAGAAAGAAAAGGTTGGGCGGGGGGGGGGAAGAAAAGACCAATCAACATTTAGCCTCATGAAATATGTATGTATATTTCATATTTCAAGTACATACATGGTTATATGTATTTGTATACAGATCGATGACTTGAGCTTTTGGGAAAGATTGACAATGGTGCCAACCATGTGTTTCTGACCAGCTACATTTAGAAATCAGTAGCCACCCTGAGAATTTATAAAGGAAGACAACTTCAGCCTTTGGTAGAGTGATTCTTATGTACTCAATTGGTTTAAGAGTACTCAAGCTTTCGATTTACTTGCTGGGTTCAGGGGCTTTACTTTCGCTATTGTGAACCCTTGAGAATGTCAACAGCATTTGAAAAGAGATACTGCAGGAAAGGTAAATTACACACAGATTAAGAAGGAAAGGTAAAGCAAACAGAATGCTTATGTGCGCGATTGAAGACAATGTCCTATTTAGCAGAAATGGAAGATCGGTTTGAGGGTGATTAAGCATAATGTTTTCAACAAAGAAAATGATCTGTTGTGGGATACAGAGTCACACAACTTGTTCTTGCCTTGAGACATTTCACAAAGATAAGAGACAGTAGAAAAATAGGCAGATTTCCTGTATGACTCAAGTTAAAACATGGCCCTGAATATATTTGCAGATTAGTCCTCTTGTGCTCTGAGTTAAAGCCTAATAGTTACAATGATACAGCACAATTGTTTCTTATAAGGATTTAATCACACTATGAGGAGACTTTGTGTCTCATTTCTTTGCAATAATGTAGGTCATATAAAAACACATTTAAAATATCTTCCTGGCAAAATTCATCAATTTCATTTATTTTTATATTATGCTATTTAAGTTCATAGAATAATACAGAATCTTTAATTTCACATATGATAAGATATATATTTAAGACATTCACACATTGTGGGAATAAGCAATATCTTATATCTTAATGTAAATAAAATTATAAGATCTAACAGCATATAGTTGTTAAAGTTCTTTGTCCTGTAACTGCTAGCAAACTATTATTGAACATTCTTATATTCCTTTCTTGAATATTGCTTCATCTGTATTTATTTCTTTGAATCTTCTGGAGGATCTATGAAACTTCTCAAGGCCGAAAGGATGGGTCTTCGCTAACTCTTAACTAGAAAATATTATTCCTTTTCTTGATACTAAATGATTATAGTTTGCAAAAAACATTAAGAAGCCTTTATTCAAAACCTTAGGGAACAGAAATTTTAAAGAAATTTTAATGGGTAGTGGCTTATACATTTGAATACAAACAATGAGTTTCTTGTTTTGAATACAAAAACATGAAACTCAATCATTTAAATACCCTTCCAAATCATCAGAAAGTATCATACAACATTTTAAAATAATTTTGAAAGGAAATAAAAGTTTCTTATCTTAGAATATCCATTTGTTGTGCTATCCATTGTTATCCATTGCTCAAAAGTTTCAAAGTATTTGAATTTCATTCAGATTGAAGATGGCTAACTTAAATATCTCATAATTAATATGATTAATCTATACAATTTTGAATAGAAATATTTTTTAAATATTCTTGTCAAACTCAGAAGGAATTTTATTCTTAAGTCTATTTTAGATCAAATAGTAAATGACAATTACTTTTTAGCACTTTTAAAAAATGCTACAATTCTGCTTCACTATTTGTTTCATTACATCTATTCTTTTAAAAAGAAAATGTTATTATTAAATTGTCCCTATTTGCTGGGAAAATTTTCTAAGCTTTAGAAGGAAATTTTTGGAACCCACTATTTTCAGATAATTTGAAGGAAGCTCACCACAACAAAGGGATGCTTCTCTAGAGCCAGGGAAATGCAGGCCCAGGTACTTGCTCCATCACTGTGAAACCTTACAGCCATCCTAGCCCTGACCTCTGTGAATCTCACCATCCACCTTCTTTGTAAACATACCCTAGAACCTTCCCTGCAGAATAAATGAGAAACAGCATTCAGTGATTTATCACCTGTATGGGGAGTGTGGGCATTTCTTTGCACTGACTGAATCTGTTAAGTGTGTGTCCTTAAGGTGGGCTATTTCTTTTCTTTCCACTTTATCTTGATGACCTATGGATATGGCATTCTGGAAAACATTTTTAATAACAAAACATTTAATGTCTGACTGCTTTTCCCTGGAGTATCATGGTAAAACCTAGGACCTATGATTCCCACAATCACGCGGTTTTCATGAAGCTAATAGTATCAGACACGGAATTCCCACCACATCTTCCAGTGCGGTCAGTCTTAAAAATCAATCAGAAAGCATTTGGTTACCCTTATAACTGCCATGCCACTATAGTACCAGTCTGCACAACTTACCTGGTCAGCTGCTATTGTAGCATATAATACCCAGTGCGAGGTAAGACCATTAAGGAATTTCCCTAGTGTGAACTTTCCTACAAAAGGAAAGATCAGGCATTCTCTGACTTGAGTCAAAAAACAAAAGGGTTCAGAATATTTTTCAATTGTACCACCTCCACTAAAATTATAAACTACCAATCCAGAGGAATCATAAGGTGTTAATTGCTACCTTGAGATACTATCTCATTTCATCATCATAGAATTACCAACTATTTACAATAATTTTACCTTTTAAATGTGAATAAAAAGAGTTTAGAGTGTTTAAAATGTGATACTATCAGAATTTAAACCCAATATTGGCTCGCATGAAGCTATTGAGTTTATTATTAAAACAGAATTCTTTTATCATGTATGAAGGAAATGAATTCCCTTTCTAAAAAGCTGCCATATTTTTTTACATACTTTATTTACATTTCAAATGTTTTCCCCTTTCCAGGTCACCCCTTTGGAAACCCCCTATCCCATCCCTCCTCCCCCTGCCTCTATGAGGGTATTCCGCCACCCACCCACCCACTCCTGTCTTCCCTTCCTGGCATTCTCCTATACTAGAGCATCTAACACCCTCAGGCCCAAGGGTCTCTGCTCCTCCTGATGGCCAACAAGACCCTCCTCTGCCACATATGTGGCCAGCACCATGGGTCCCTCCATGTATATTCTTTGGTTGGTGGTCCAGTCTCCTGGAGCACTGAGGGGTCAGGCCAGTTGACACTGTTGCTCCCTCCATGTGTGTATATGTATATATGTATGTGTGTGTGTGTACACACACATGTACACACATGCATGTTTGTTTATTTGTTTATCAAGCTGATCATTGTCCATTGTAAATTGGCTGCCTTTGTTTTCCTCCTAACTACTTCTATGTGTGTGTGTGAGTGTGTGTGAGTGTGTGTGAGTGTGTGTGTGTGAGTGCGTGTGTGTGAGTGCGTGTGTGTGAGTGCGTGTGTGTGAGTGTGTGTGAGTGAGTGTGTGTGTGCGTGCGTGCATGTGTGTGCACGCGTGTGTGCGTGTGTGTGTGCATGTGCGTGTGTGTGTGTGTGCGTGTGTGTGTGTGGAGGGAGAGAGAGAGAAATTAGGTAGATAGATAGAGATAGAGATGGATAGAGATAGAAACAAAGTAATAGATAGACGTAGACAATAGACATGTATTTCTTTCTTCCCAGTTTTCACAGTTCCTCCAAATATTTACTTTGTATCATAATTAATCCCTTGATACCCATAGACATATGATAGCTTAGATTTGATTTTGAATCATTTAGGGAACACTTTTGAAATATAAAATCACAGGAACCATGTTAAAGATTTTTTCATTTGTTTAATTTACTATAATCTCAAGAATCCATAATAAACATAGTTTGCACTGTATCAAGTCATAATCTGAAATCCAAGCATCTCCCATTTCACACTTCCCCCTTTTACTTAAATCTTGTCTTTTTGATTTATCATCTTTAATAATCTTTGACTTACATCAGAATTCATACATTATAATTGGTTACTGCCCATTGGGAATCTAATGCTTTTGATTCCCTCCATTCATGTCAAAGCTTCCCATCGCTTAATTAAAATCATTTTTTCCATTTTCCTTATTTCAAATCACTGTGAAGGAAAACCACATTTCTCATTAATTACTTTTTTTTTTCTATTTCATGAAGAAATCTGCCCAAAGGAACATGGCTAATAAACCATAGTTGTTTTCAATTAAAATTTATGGTAACTAACCTAAGCTCTCTAATAGACAGACTGTTTTGTTTACTCTCACATCATAAATGCCTGGGGAATATTTAGAAAATAGAAAAAGCACAATAAATATTTGTTGAATAAATGCATATGTGCAAGATTATTCATGAGTGCCGCACAGAAAGGCTGATTATATTTTCATTGACTCCTTCCCTTCCTGTTTCTCAAATCCTCCTTTCAAACCACTGGCAATTTCCCCTCATAACTCTGCTAATGAGTTTCCTTATCCTTTCTTGGAGAAAAATAGAACAACTCAAGAAGACACAGCTCAGACTGCAAAACACACTTGTGGGCATCCAAGTTTATAAAATTGAGCAGTTCTTCTTAAAACGTGTCTCTAGATTATTTGCTTACCTGCTATAATTCACTGTATTTAACCTATTTTATCTTTTTTCTTTTCTTTTCCTCTCTTTCTTTTCTTTATTTATTCACTTTGCATCCTGCTCACTGCACTCCTTCTGGTCATTCCCCCCACACACACACACAACCCCTCCTTCATCCGCCCACACCCTCTCTTCCTAGCTCATGGGGATCCCACTGGGTAGCCCTCAACCCTGGCACATCAAGTCTCTGCAGGACAAGGCACACCCTCTCCCACTGAGGCCAGACTAGGCAGCTCAGCTAAATGAATATATCCCATGGACAGGAAACAGCTTTTGTGATAGCCCCCGCTTCAGTTGTTCAGGACCCACAAATGAAGACCAAGCTGCAGGTTGTTATACATGTGTGTGGAGGCCTGGCCTGTGCACAGTCCCTGGTTGGTGGTTCAGTCTCTGGAATCTCCAAGGATCCAGATTAGTTGACTCTCTTGTTCTTCCTGTGGAGTTCTTATCCCTTTCAGCCCTCAGTCCTTTATCCAACTCTTCCATAAGAGTCCCCAAGCTCCATCCACTCTTTTACTGTGGATGTATTCATCCCTCTGAGACAGCTGCTGGATGGAGCCTCTCAGAGGACAGCCATGCTATGTTCCTGTCTGCGAGCGTAACAATATCAGTTGCACCAGGGACTGGTTCTTGCCCATGAGTTGGGTCTCTAGTTGGCTCTGTTATTGCTTGGGTATTCCCTCAGACTCTGCTTTATCCCCCTTGGGTCAAAAGTTTTGTGGGTGGGTTGGTGTTGCTATCACTCCATTGTTGGTTCCTGCCTGGTTACAGAAGGTGGTCCCTTCATGTTCCATATCCCCAATGCTGTGAGTCACAGCTAAGGTCACCCTATTGATTCTTGGGTGTCAATCTCTTGCATCCTAGAGATGTCCCCTCTTTCACTTCCCCACCCCTATCAGTTGCAGATTTCCATTCATTCTAATGGCCATCTGGTTCTCTCTCCTGTCCCTCCCCACACCTGCTCCTATGTCCTCATTCTCTTCTTCAATCTCTTTCTCACTCAGCTCCTTCCCTCCATCTGCCTCTTATGACTATCTTATTACCTCTTCTAAGAGAGATCCAAGCATTCTCGATTGTGGCTTCCTTCTACTGTACCTTCTTTGGGTCTGTGGAGTGTAGTGTGGAAATCCTGTACTTTATGGCTAATATCCACCTTTAAGTGAGAACATACCATGTATGTCCTTTTGGGACTGGGTTACATCACTCAGGATGATACTCTCAAGTTCCAGGAATCAATTTTGTGGTTTCTTAAAAACTGGAAATAGTTCTACCTCAAGACCCAGCTATACCACTCCTGGCATAAACCCAAATGATGTTCTACCGTCTTACAAAGACACTTGTTAAACTATATTCATAGAAGCTTCATTTGTAATAGCCAGAAACTGGAAACAACCTAGATGCCCTTTGACAGAAGAATTGATAAAGAAAATGTGGTACATCTATACAATGAAATACAGGAGCTATATGTTTAATAATCAGCAATTAAAAACAAAGGCATCATGAGTTTTTCAGGCAAATGGATGGAACGAGAATAAGATCCTGAGTGAGGAATTTTACCCTTTTAGTCAAGTAATGCATTCAGCAATTTTAGAGAGAAATTTTTACTTAAGCAATATCAATTGTGAAGCTAGGAAGCTGGCATGTTGAGTAAAGCACTTATTGTTGCCCACTTCCCCCCTCTCTCTCTCATTCTCTCTTTCCTTCACACACACACACACACACACACACACACACACACACACTGGATATAGCTGCATTTGCCTATAACTGCATGGTCATGGTTGGGTATGAAGAAAGGAGAATCATTATTTTGGCGGCCAGCCTATTTCCAGTTTCAAGAGATAAAGACAGATTATGATAGAAAAGGACGCTTGGTGTCTTCTTCTGGCTTCATGATCATGTGAATGGGTGCATCTGTGTACACAGGAGAACCTACATTACAAACATACACTAAGTGTGTGTGTGTGTGTGTGTGTATCACAAAACAAAACTAAATATTATGTTATTCTCATAATAGTAGAAATTATTCATATTATAATTCACTTTTAGGTCTCACTCCTTTAAACAAGGCTCTTAATCTCAAATCCAAACCCATGTTTATCTACCTTACTTCACAGTTATTGCTGTTATCAAAATATCCAAAAAAAACTCCTCCCCTTTTTGATCACTTTTCATATTTCATTCTACAGAATTATCAATTAGACTTTGAAACATCGGTTACGTCTACTTTGTTTGTTACATAGAATAACAGAATATCTTATTTTTCTAGCCAGTCAGAGTCAGAGGTCATGAGTGTATTATTAATTTTCTATCATTCCCATGTAAAGGCACAGCAGTCTGTGCTATTATTTTGGTGATTTCAAATCAGTGTTCAGCACAAATACATCCACACTGTTAAAGCTTTTTACAATTGTACCTTCATTCAAAACATGCTCCAACAACCCCCACAACCAGCTTTCAGCTTTCTTGGGACAACCATTTCAAACTCTATTGGTTCTAAGTAAAATTCTTGATTTCCCCCAAGATTTCAGAAAATGGCGTCATTACAGTTCCAGTTATTTGTTTGTTTGTTTGTTTGGGGTTCTTTTGTCTAAAACTCTTGTATCACACTTAATTTTTTCTTTTCACCTAATAAATTATTCCAATAAATATTTTGATTTCACATTTTGACAATATCTCTCCATCTCTACTGATATAATTATGGTGAGTTGTCATGCTCTTATTATTGTAGTACTTCCTATATTAGTAAAGTTTTGTGTCATTGTGACAGACATACTTGAAATAAGCAATATAAGGGGAAATTTTTTATTTTGACTCACTGTTTCAAAGGAACAAGTCCATGCTTTTTGGCAGAATATGAAGTCAATCACTGAGTATTGAAGCTGTTCACCTCAAAGCACATAGAAAGCAAAGATAAGAAGCATACAGATAGAGGCTTATGTGAGATATAACGCTCAGATGTGCTTGAGGGAATTACTTCCTGCAATTATGCCCCACCCTTTACCTTTGACTACTTCCCAATACACTTTCAAATTATTCTGTTAAGTAACTAATATATTCATTATATGAGACCCCTCAGGATGTAATCTCTCTCTCTCTCTCTCTCTCTCTCTCTCTCTCTCTCTCTCTCTCTCTGCCTGTCTTTCTTTCTTTCTTTCCTGGATATACCACATTTTATACATCAGTTAATAGACAGCTGAATTGATTCCACATTTTATGAATGATCCAGCTTTGATATTCATAAATAACTTTTTTTTTTCAAAAATAAAGTTCTTCCCTTTGTTAACAGCTAGTGTACAGTACACGGGTATGAATGTTTTCTGGAAGCACCAGTTTGAGCAAATTGTATTCAATGTGGGTGTTGTCTTCAGTAGTGGGTCCTTGTCAGTTTTTGAAGAACAACCTATTGTCTTGACAAGAGTCTGGGTTGTTTAGGAATTTTCATAATACCCTTTATCTAAAAATCTCTCTTCTGTATAGTTTTACTTATTTGTGTGTTTTTAGAGCAGAACAGACCATCTTGTATGGTATTATCAGTGCTGTGGTCTTCTCTGGGGACGTAAAGTCTCACCAATATGACTGACTACACATGACACATGAACAAGACAACAGTTCATGATCTTCATGCTTTAAATCGGCTGTGTTAAAGTTAAAACTACTCAAAACGTGTTACCACAGCTGTTTTTGCTCAAACTCCATTCCAAGCTAAATCAGTCATTTTAACTCATTATTTGGGATTAAAGGTGTGTGCTAAGAGCATGTCTCTGTATTCCAGCCAGAGGGAATAAGGTGTGTGCTAAGGTTGAGCCACAGCACAACTTGAAAGACATTTCTTTTTTCAGTAAATAACACAGGGTCAGGGTTCACAGTGTGATGAAATAGCCTGCAAGGGAAGAAGACTACATTTATTTGCGGTATAGACAAAAATGTTTATGGATTCTTATAAGTGATCATGCTGGCTTAGTAAATTAGTGGTTGAAGATTCTTCAATAACCATGACTTCATTTGCACTGAGTAGTTATTTAAGTTTTTTAGCACCAGGAATGATTTTGCTCTTGTTGAGGGTCTTAAGTCCAAGAGGGAGCTGTGCGTTACCACCAAGTTATGAGTGCCACTACTCCATGCTTAGGGGTATGGCGCTGTGCTAGACATTGATGTGGTTCATAGGAATTCCAGCTTTTTAAATAGGTACTGAGGATTAGAACCCATGTCCTCATGTTTGTTTAGCAAGCACCCTTGCTTCCTGAGCCATTTTCCAAACCCCAGTTCTTTTTTTTTTTCATCAACAAAACTTCTTCTCTTTGCAAGAGACTGGGACTACTACAGAAAACTACATCTAATCAAAATGCACAGTTGTGGAGCCCAGTTCTAGTGGATAAGCATAGAATGCAACTTCCATACCTGTGACTCAGAGGACATTTGGAAGAGAGCACAGTAAGATTTTAACAGCAAGAGAACCAAGGAGTTTGCTGGAAGGTTGTTTCTCCAGCTAATGTCAGAAACTACACCCATAAAGTTTGACCAACATGACTTCCTAAGGGGTAATCATATAACAGTTTTATACAATTTTCCAAAAATTCCGAAGCAATCAATTTTCTTGTGGTATGTTTTTCTGATAACCTAATAAACCTAATACGTCTGTTTTCCTGACAGACCTAATAAAAGTAGCTATTATAGGAAGGAATAACACCTGTATGCCACTTTTCTTTACCAAAAAATGTTTCAGTTAGATTGCTCTTACGATTTCTCATACAATTAAAAAAAAACCCAGAGCCACAGAGATGACTCAGATCAGTGCGGACTTTTAAGCAGTAGTCAAAGTTTCCTAGGTGAAGTTTTATACATGTTGCTGATTATGAATAAATCTGTCCCCAGTGACCTTCAAGTCACCTGATAGTAGTTACATGGAAATGAGTAAAACTTTACTCTTAATGCTTGTCACTCAGTCACTGCAGTTATACTGGAGTGGCCTCGGCATGCGATCCCATGGCCACATGCTTCTTTTGTAGGAGTTTCAAAAGAAGGGCTTTCTCCCTTCCCTTTCCTTTTAGGTTACTTTTTATTCACTATGTCTAGGATGTTGGGAGTGATCAAAGTAGGCTTTGCATTTCCTTTGACTTGGCTAAAACTTCTAGAACTTTTACCCTCATTTTTGCATTCTGACCTCACTTTCTATTCAACATTTACTTTAAGAAAATTGTCAGTGTACATTCTGTTCTGGTCTCTTTTAAGATAATTGTATTTTGAAATCAGTTTTGGGGTTTTTCAAATGTACAATTCAGGTAGTTTTTATCCAGGTTCAAGATCCCTTTAAAAACACTCCATGAAGATGAAGCCTCTCTTTCCTGGTCTCTGTGGGAAAAGGTCTCATTTTGATAAACTTGTAATAGTATCTTTTCTCATTGAAAAGAGAAGTTTATTTTTCCTTTGGGTTAAAGTCAATGAGCAAACACTAACACATGGTCCTTCCCCACTCCGCTCCTGAAAAGCCTCTTGCCCTTTGCTCAGGCTTCATTCTCCTCCCTTCCTTGAACAACCTTCGCTTTTGATGCAGTTTCAAATTGCCAGTTGGCTTTTGACTAACCACAGACATTGTGGTAACTCTAATTAAAAACAAAATTAATTAATTTTTGAAAAAGTCTTGACAAAGCATTATTAAATAAACAACCTAACAAAATGTTATTTGAGTTCATTTTGTTTGGCCATTACTTTTGGTCTTGAGGCCTATTCTTAAGACTGGTTTGTAACCACAGTGAGAATCCATTGGAGAAAACAAACTTTTTATTTGCATGTGGTTATTAATTGAAGACAGCTTCTAGATTAGAGATGGGAGTTTATTTCCACTTCTTCTCTTGGCACTAGGATGTCATCTGCCCCAGGCCTGTGTACACCTGGGCATTCTACAAAAGTCTCTGTGACTTTAGATGTGCATCCATCCTTCTGTGATTAGAATTCCATCCATACCTTCTGTTTTTTACCTTTCTGCCTTCTAGTGAGCAGAGCCCTTAAGGGGCTTCCCAAGCCTTTAGGATAGGAATTGGATTTAGACATCCCATTTTAGATCAGTGTTCAAATATCTCTCACTCTCTGCGTATTGTCTAGCTGTGGGTCTCCGTATATGTTTCCACTCATTGCAGGAGGAAGCTTCTCTGATGAGGGTTGAGCAAGACCTGATCTATGAGTAGAACAGAATGTCATTTGGGGTCATTTTGTTATTACATCAGTCTAGCAGAATAGTAGCATTTGGTTTTCCTGTAGGTTCATGGCCTTTTAGATATCAGCTTCTTGATCACATGGGCAGTGTCAGGGATAAGTTTTATCTCATACTGTAGGCCTTAAATCTAAACATATATTGGATTCAAGGTTAGTTATTCCTACAAGCTTTGTGTTACTCTTGGACTCATGAAACTTACAGGTATGTCAGCCTTCTAGATTGAAACCTTTGTAATTGGGTTGGTGTTTACATTCCTTCTTTGCTAGCATGTAGCATACCTGACAGTACCATGAAAACTAGTCAGTAGGATTGGAAGAGCTAGGCAGGTGACAACCTGACTTCTCTGTGATCAATAAGTTCTTTGGGTGTTTTCTTCAGGAGTCAGGGCTTACCATCAGTTTGGGAGTACAACCAATAGCCTTGGTAAAAGCTCGAGATGTATGGGGGTTCTCATGGGAGCCACATGGCCCAAAGTTTAGTCAGGTCTGATGCATTTCCAGAACTGGAGACTTCATTTTGTGGTGAGATATGTGCCATTGGGATTTTTTTTCTTCCCCATTATTGGACAAACTTGGTTAGATCACCTTCATGTATGTACATATTTTAGGAAGTTTCTACTAAAATAGATTTGTATATAATCCCAAAAACGGCCATTAATTTTAACTCTCCCTCCACCTAACTCCTCGCTCACTCCCCTCTTCTCTCCATATCACTGTTTTATAGTTCCATTCTAAGACCCCCAAACTACCCACAGTTATCTATTCTGTCCTCCTTATTATCTAGCCCTCCACCCTTGTACTTTATCCTATACATTACCTCTATCATTATAGAGACTATAGCCCATTAACCGAAGACCTAACAGCAACATAAAAGCAAATAAAGGCCATGTTTTTTCTTGAGGGGGTATGTTCTGGATGAGCCCACTGGGTAGGATTTTCTTTTAGCTCCATCAATTTACTTGATAATTTCATGAAAAACAGGTGAGTAATATTCTATTGTGGAAATACACCACTTGTTTAAATCTTCTCATCCTTTGATAGACTTCTATTCTGTTTTCAATTTCTGATCATGATGAACAGAGCAGAAATAATCATGGTTGAGCAACTGTCTCTATAGTAGGATGTAGAGACTTTTGAATGTATGCTGAAGACGAGTATAGACAGATCTTGAAGTAGGTGCATTCCCAGCTTCCTGAGGTACTTGCACACTGATTTCCAATAGTGACTTTACATTTTACACTTTACAACTTTACACCCCTACCATCAATGGATGAAGATTTTCCTTACTCCATTCATCCTTACCACATGAGCTGTCATTTAAAAAGTTGATCTTGGCCATTTTGGGTAGATCTGCATAGTTAGAAATGTGGAGTATGGTGTGGAAGACTCCTGTGGTGTGATGGATATGTAGGAAGTAATCTGGCCATATTCTAGAGCTCTTTTGTGGTAGAGGCAGAGAAGACCAGTCTAGGCTGGTGCAGCGGTTGTGGGACCCAGGCAAGATCTGAAGCATTGTCGAAAAGTCATGGCTGAGAATGCCAGGGAAATTGATAGGGACAGACAAAAAGTAGGACAATGGAAGTCTGGGTTCAGACTGAAGTAATTGGAAAAGGCACTGTAGGAACCTGTGCGTGGTTACATGTAGGATTGGTCCAAGCAGAAGCATAGAGTTGAGCTGACACGCATGCAAGGGTACCAGGGAGGATGGGGAACTTGTTCTTGGGATCATTGCTAGATCTGGAGGGTAGTAAAAAAGGCATGAATGGTGGTGTCCTAGGGACTATCTGGACTAGACCTTGGAGAAGGGTGTGTGTGTGTGTGTGTGTGTGTGTGTTTATTGGAATCTGTTAAAATTCTAGCCTTTAAATAGCTAGATGTACTTAAAACTGGCAATTTTAGTATGTCAGTCAGTATGTTTTGAAAATTACTTTGTATGTAATTTAAGCATAGCCTTAGAAGGTTTCTGGGTTTTCCATAGAATATAACATTATAACATTAGTCTTTCAGAAGGATAGAAGGTAAATCATTCCAGGATCATTAACCCCAGTTCAGAGCATATGCAAAGAGGGCAAAGCACTTAGAGAAGGCGAGTATTTGAAGACTGTAGAATGGTTCAACTGTGGCTGGGCAAAATTAGAAATGAGTTTAGGAAGAAGAGAGTTTATGAACATCAAGAGAGGGAAACTGTGCTTTGTAAGGAATAACTTTAATCTGGGTTCATTTTAGGACTTAATGCTGGCACTTATTTGTTATTGAAATGACACATGTAAATGTTCATTTGTTACTTGTTCATAAAAATGACCCAAATGCAATAAAAATATATTAATAGACCACTTTAAAATGACACTGAAGTGTTTCCTTTGACTCTACATGAACATATCTACATGTGCAAATATACTTACACATGCACACAAACACACACACACACATACACACACAACCAAACTCCATACCCCCAAAAATCTAACCAAATAAATGAGAAATTTTGAGACATTCACTCTGATAAATAATATGTTTCAGCATGTTAGAATCTGAAAAAGTAGTACTTATTAATAAAAAAGAGCTTCAAACAGAAGAACCACCACCATAAACTGAATTTGTCTTTAAAATGAAATTATTTCCAAGTATAACTACTTCTCTGTGATCCATTGCAATTCTGGGAGAGTTTCAGTTATTTTAGACTTCAAAGTTAATGTAATTCTGGACATTAATTGACCATCAGTCTGCTTGGTCATGAGGAAAACTAACACATTATAATTTATTAATAGCAATCACAGCAACACAGAGAAGACTAAAGAGAATATTAAATGATTCTGAGAACACTCATTATAATTATATTAAAAAATAAATAAATTTCCAGGAGTTACATTGTTTAGAGCTTTGAGTAGTTTTGTTCTCTTTCTTCACTGTCTTGAAGATCACGGTAGTAAAGAAGTAGTTATTCATTTTTTTTTTGTTTTGATTTTTTGAGACAGGGTTTCTCTGTGTAGCTCTGGCTGCCATGGAACTCACTCTGTAGACTAGGCTGGCCTTGAACTCAGAAATCCACCTGCCTCTACCTCCCGAGTACTGGGATTAAAGGCATGCACCACCACTGCCTGGCTAAGAAGTAGTTATTCTTGACTTTTGTTGTACATAAATTTGAAAGGAAATACAATTCATCTCCTGTGTTGTCTTCAGACCCAAAACATGCTTCAGATTCTCACATGTATTAAATAGCTGATTATGTGTAGTTTTAAAAATTTAAAAAGAAGCATATTAGCTACATAAATGTACTGAGCATTATCATTTATTGTTTTTGAGAATTTCATACATTATCATTGTATTTTACACTAGTTGTATCCTTTCCTGTTCCTCCCCAAATCTTTCTATGATAATCTCTTACTCACTTTAAAATTCAAGACCTATGTGTTTGTATTTCATACATGTGTATAGGGCTAATCACTTAGAGTAGGTTCTCTTTAGGGTATAATATCCCCATCCCTGGGTAGCTGACTTGATTTAGGGTATAAGGCATAAATTCCTTCCTATTTGTATGACATTAAGTCTGATTAGATAGCTATTGGTTACCTCCAATTAGTAGGCTCACTCCTGGGGATAGATATCTTGCCAAGCTGATTACTGATGTGGTTCGCTGACTTCCATCTGGATAGGACTACCAATTGTTTTTCTCCTTTTGAAGTTGGTATAGCAATTTCAGACACTATGAATGCTTGTCATTGGAAAGGAAACCTCCAGATCATCACCAGCTCAATTTTTTTCAAGTCCCATGTCTAAACTGTGTGTTGTCTTCGATAATAAGGATTAACCATCAAGATTAGGAAGGCAACCAAGGGCAAGGGGAAAAGCCTATATTTTAAGGGAAGCCCCTTGAACTCATACACAACAACTTGAAGAGAAATTTTCAATACCTGTCATTGGGGATTTTGATGGTAGTCTATGTCAGTTGTTGTGAAGTATTATAATCCTGTGAGGTAAAACTGCACATCTATGTTTTTAAATAAACACACACACACACACACACACACACACACCTATTTCCCTATGTACTGTTATTTATGGCTCCTCCTTTCTTCTCCTTCTGTATTGCCTTCTCTCACTTTCAAGTTCAAGACCTCCACCCATTTTTTTTTCAGTTTTTGAATAAATAGAATCTGTGTCTCACCATCCACTTCTTTATACCCACTTTTGCACCTGGACCATTCTTAACTTTCTGAGTTTATTCCAGGCTATATAGTCACATTTATAGACAAGAGAGAGGTATGATCTCTATGTCTTTCTGAGCTTTAGTTTTCTTTAATGGGGAAGGGTATTGTTTTGCTTTTTTCTCTTGTTTTATTGTTTATTTATTTACTTTTCAAATGTTACCCCCTCATGATCTCCCTTCCACAACCCCCTTATCCCATCCCCCTCCCCCAGCTTCTATGAGGGTGCTCTGCCATCCACCCATCCACCCCTGGATAGAAGATGGCTCAGTGGTTAAGAAACTGGCTGCTATTCCAGAGGACCTGGGGTCAATTCCCAGCACCCACATGACAGCTCACAACTGTGTTAATTCCAGTTACAGAGGATCTGACACCCTTACACAGACATATGCAAGCAAAACACCAATGCACATAAAATAAAAATAAATCATTAAAAAAAGGAAAAAGGAAATGCCTTCATAAGATTGGATATAGGCAAGCTTGTTTTCTAATAAAAACATTTAGAATTCTAACTTAGATTTAACTTACAGTTTGAAATAACATTTTATTCCAAAAATACATAAAGGTTTAATTTCAGTATTAGCACTTGATTTTCTTGGTTGATGAAAGTCTTGTTGGATCTCAAGGTTAAATGTTGTTCCCATGTTCATATCTGGTTTGACACTGTGTTTGTCCTTCAAGCATTTTTTGCAAATTTCATATTGCATATGAAATATATCAAACGAACCAGAAATGTTTAATATAACTACAATCAGAATATAGATCAATATGTACACATAGGATTATTGAGAGTGGTTGGTGAGATTTATCTATTTATATTTACATATCCATACCAATGTAGAATTATATGAGAACCCCATAACAAAGTCACCACAGCAAATCCCTATTGCAGCCAAGTAAGATATTCAAATATTTACATTGGAAAATATTCAAGAACACAAAGAAACCCTTCAGCATATATTTTAATTTTGATAAATAAATAAGCATAGAAAGTGTTATATTTTGAGTTATATTTCCTAGAAAGGTAATATTGAAATCATAATCAACACTTGAGAAGTACCTTGGTGGTTAGCATTAGAAATTTTCCCCATAGGCTCATGTATTTGAATACTTGGTTCTTGGTTAGTGGCATTTCTTGGAGAGTTTATAGCTACATCCAACTTCTAGATTACTCTTTGTACTTCTGCTTGCGTTTGGAGATATAATCTCAGCTTCCTGTTCTGGCTGCCTGCTAACATCCGTCACCACCATCCAGACTATCTGTCTGGAACTGTAAACCCAAATAAACTCTTCCTTCTATAGGTTGCCTCGGACAAGCTGTTTAGCATACGAACAGGAAAATAACTTATAAAACTTTACTTGCAATGGAGTCATGGAAGATACTAGTTAAATTGGAATTACATATAGTAATATGATAGACAATAACCCTACAATATGTTGTCAGGCTTCTAGGCTCCTGAAATGGAGGACAATTTATGTTCCTTTAAGTAACCTGATTTTAGTTATTTTGTGTGGGTTTCCTAGAAAGCCAGATTTAATATAAGAGTACTATTGTAACAAATACAAGAAAGTGTTGTGTTGAATTGAATTTAGAATTATACCTAGAGTAGAGGTTGGAATAATTTTGAAAAGAATGAGAGAAAACTCTGGGTTTTTCTAAATAGTCTACTGCTTTTAATTACAAATAGAAAACATGATTTTACTGTGTATCAGACAGAAATTAACAACAAGAAAAGAGACCATGGATTTGAGAGAACGGAGGGACTTATGGAACAGTGTGAAGGGAGGAAAAGGAATGGAGAAAATATATAATTTTATTACAATACCCAAAGGAAAATAATTGCAAGGGAATATTACATGGTTTATTAGTGGAACGGTGGTCTTTATTACACATGGATAGAAAATGTGTAAGCAATGAACATGGATTCAAAATAAAATGGTGGGTATGCACCCTGGTTTTGCCTTGCTAGTTTTAGTAACATATAAAAGATTAGCTAAACTGAAGACTCAGTCTGTCAAGGTTTCTATTCCTGCAAAACCCAGCTTGGCCAAGAAGCAAGTTGTGGAGGAAAGGGTTTATTCAGCTTACACTTCCACATTGCTGTTCATTACTAAAGGAAGTCAGGACTGGAACTCATACAGTGTAGGAACCTGGAGTCAGGAACTGATGCAGAAGTCATGGAGGGATGCTGCTTATTGGCTTGCTCAGCTTGCTTTCTAATAGAACTTAGGACCACAAGCCCAGGGATGGCACCACCCACAATGGGCCCTCCCACCTTTGATCACTAATTGAGAAGATGCCTTAAAGCTGGATCTCATGGAGTCATTTCATCAAGAGAAGCTCTGTGATAACTCTAGCTTGTGTCAAGTTGACACACAAAACCAGCCAGTTTACAGCCCATAAACAAAAACAAAAAGAACTAACCCTAGCTGATGTAGATAATTCTGTGTGCACTAAAACTTTTATAATCAACGACAAGACAATACTCTGTAGAACATGTTAGACATTCTATTTAAGAGCCAATCTGCCACTCTGCCAAAGACAGAAGTACTGGCACAATTACTTAAGAAAGATCTTTGAAGAACCTTCTTGCTTGCTGATTTAGTTTCTAGACAGTGCAAGAGAGGTTAACAATGACTTTGAGAATAATAAATCAGTAGGTAACGCTGCTAATGTGGACTGAAGGAAACAGAGTTAAGGAAAAAGGAAGAGAGAGAAGCCCCAAGGATAAGTTACCAACTCTGAGACGTGGCTGCCAGAACATCCTGCGTGGGGCTCCCATCCAAGGCTGAAGTGATGGTGGATTTTTAAGAGCCTGGAGAAAATTGACTCCGTCACAAATAACATTATGGCTGTTTCTAGTTTGCTGTAAGCCAGTGTTCCTATTCTTCCCTCCTTATTTCCCTTTTTTGGAATATAAATGTCTGCCTTATGCTGATAAGTTGTTTCATTTTTTTAAACATCAACAGACGGAGAGGAATTTTGCCTCAGGATGAACATATGTTAAACCTCAACCATACCTGATTTAGATTACATGGATTTAAAATTGGGAATTGTAGTTGGAATGAGTTAAGATTTTTAAAAATATTGAAATGAGATAGGTTTAATTTGCATGTGAGAAGAATGTGAACTTTGAGGGCTTGATACTATTAACTGTGCACTCATCCTGAATTATTTTGAAATCCTAATCCCAAGTGTCTCAAATATGATCCTTTAAAAGGAGGATCGTTGAAGATATACACAGGATGAGATGTAATGAAGGAGCAGCCATTAACTTATATGATTACTGTTTGTATAAGAAGATGACCACAGGAGACAATCACACAGGGAAAGCATCAGCATCATGTGAAGACGAAGGCAGGGTAAGGGGAGTCTTGCAATGGCAAATAAATAAACCTCAATAACTGCCAACAACCACCAATAGGAGAGTCAAAGAAAGAAGTACCAATAGGTTTCAGTGGGAACCTTGCCCTCTCAACTGCTTACCTTTACACCTATGGGTTCTAAAATTACAAGATAACACATTTTGGGTTTCAGCCATGTAAGTTTTAATTGATAGGGACAGTGGCTCAGATATGCTCATAAGCCAGCCCTACCTCCATAGATGTTTGAAGGGGTCTCTTTTCTCTCTTTCTATCTGTGACTTTTAACGCTGTGATTCACAGCTTTGCCACGGAAATCAATTCCAGGATGAATCAGTATAAAACAGAGTTGTTTTCTAAAGGCAGCATTTTAACAGAAATAAGAGGTTAATAGAAATAGAACTTCAGAGAGTAAATAAGGTATAGCCATGTGCGCCAAGTGTGGGTATGGGTTTCCCATGCATGTCACAGTTACTTCGGGGGTTTTCGTTATCTTTCTGAAGATTGCTGAGGAACCTCACCTCTTTTGTTAACACTGTTCAAAGAACGCAGGTCTCACTAAGATTATAAAACAGTCATGACCATACTTACATAGCTCCCTACTAAACATTACCCGTGACCCAGCGTCTAGGCATATACAACAATGATAGCAGGCGATTTCGCTTTTAAAAGTACTTTGCCTTCTTTGATTTGACAGAGAAAGCAGTTTTTTTCATTCTACACAAACTGGTTGGGAATGTGATTTTCATCCCCAGGAAAAAGTTTCTAAGCACTAAAATGATTAATATTCAAGCTAGTTGCAAAAACAAGTGTTAAATATTAATTTAATTTTCTCATTTTCAACTGTGAAGGGAAAATCCTTTTATAACTGCAGCATTTCATTTGGTTTGGTTTTAAATCCATTATTCTAATAAACTAAGCTTTATTCATGTGAATACTGATTTAGGCTTTATTCTAAAAACATAAAATGCATTTAAGTAAGGAAAAACAAGAATTTATAACACCAGAATAGGAAAAAAATAAACGAATAGAAAATAAAAACAAGTTCCAGAAAAGTATCCATTTATCCTGTGTTTGAATACTACTTTGCAAATGAAAACATACTATTTATGACCCTTGTAAAACAGAGAAAAACACTTGTAGAAACTATTTATTTGCAATGTTTTAGTACGTACTGGGGACAGTTTATGGTTGTCTCTCTTGGCTGTACCAGCTCCTCTCTGTCTGGCTTGCTAGGAGCTGTTGGTAATTAACAGAGTACTAACTTTTCTTCTAAAACCTAAAACAGCACTCAATCTAAACACATTTCAAATACTCAGATCCATGCTGTAAAATGGGGAACGATATGTAGAGAACTTCTAGCTAGTGTCTGAGTCTTAGAAGTATCAAAGGTATTTTTAACATATTTACTTTTTTATTTAAAAATATCTATGGATATAACACTCTCCTAAAAATTAGTGTTTATAGATATTCTGGCATCATTCAGATATTTATATATAGAACAACAAGAATAATTGAAGCATAATTCTAAGAAAATGTGGCATTTACTCTCTTTATGGTGATTCTTAACTCATCCCAGAGCACAGCTGTCCCTATAAAATATCTAAAAGTACCTCCTGAGACTTACCATTGTCATTACTACTGTCTATTACAGGAAGAACAGTAAGAGGTCACCCTAGCTTTGCTCAACTTCTCAATCATAAGGAACTTACAACCAAAACCACTTTATACTATGGGTGCTCAAAACTACTTTGTTCCATCACCTTAAACTTATTACCTGGAGATTCAAACTCTCTATGAAAAGAAGCATTGACCCACATCCATAACCTTTCTCTTGGCCCAATCCTGACCTTAAGGTTCAAGCGTCTCTCCTTCACAGGGTTGTAAAATCATCCGTTTGAGAAGTCTGCTTGACACATATTTTTAAAAGTTACAGAAGGTCACGATAGTTAGCTAACATATTCTCTTGTGCCCATCATCATTTCCTTGTATTAACATGAGCTCCAATGCAATTTGGGGAGCCTGTGGTATCGGGATGCATATGGTATTGAAAAACAATTAAGGAACGGGCTGTGCATGCAGATAATAAAGATGTCATAATTATACCTGTGACTTTAAAATGCTTAGCACGCATGAAAATGCTTCTGTGCCCTAAGAGAGTGGTTAATATATTTTATATGCTAACCTTTTCCCTCACAATTGTTGCCTTTAAAAAATACGGAATGAAATAACTTGAAATGAAAATTATACCTTGATATAAAAGGATATTTATATAGAATAAAACCTATAAAAGTCATAAAAAGTTTAATATTAACTTTACTATAAGGTTATTAAGATAAATTTAACCAATTAAATATCAGCAGACATATATTTCCACTGAATTGAACCATAGCTCTGGCAGAGACAATGGTAATAATTCAACATATAATTATTAGTAGCTTAGAAATGCACCACAAAACATGTCCACAGTTCTAGTTGTTATGTAGGAAGTTACCTCCAGGAGAAAATGACCAACAGTAACAAGATATAAAGAACAATGGGTGAGATGTTCAAATTCATGAAGCACTGTATACAGGTCAAGGAGGCGATTGACTGGTGGACAATGGTGCTAGTTATAGGCCAGGGTCCCAAATATATATGTAAATCACAGTGTGTGATGGTATTTTTTATCAGCTAGATCAAACTAAAACAGCTTCAAGTCTGCCTGTGCTGGGGAGCATGCTGAGAGTGTTCTTCTCCTTTTTCTGGTTCAACTTGTCAGTAACTTCAACATTTACCCTGATCAGACTGATCCCACCTCTTTTCTAGAACAACCCAGGTGGAAGGACCATAAGAGAGAAAACATAGCAAAGTGAAGTACAAGTTCCAGGTCTCCCAGGCTCCTGGCCATCGCTCTTTGGCCCAGTCTTCTCTTTCCTAAAGAGTATAGTTTTGCACCCTTGTATGCTCTAATTAAATCTAGACTACTTGATCTTTTACCATGTGTATTCCAAATTTTTCTCTTTGGGGAACAGAAAAGCAGAATTTTGTGCTGGGTCAAGACAAGAGAAAAATATGGACTTTCACCTAATACAATTAAAGTGGCATGTTGCTAAATACTCTTACAATTGGTTTTTGTATATACTTTCTGTGAAAGTTGTAAATCACCTCTAGTTCTTTTTATTCAAAATATTTCCATCTAATATGGAGCATTTCTTGTGGCTCATAACTATATGGCATTCCTGCATAGAGAGTACAATGGTACATGAATAAACATGCTTGTTGTTGTTGGTTGGTTGGTTGGTTGGATGGTTGGTTGGTTTTGTTTTGTTTTCCTGAAAGAAAAGTATGTAAGCAGCAGTTCTCAACCTATGGGTCACAAACTCTTGGGGGTCACTTATCAGACATCTTCTATATCAGTGTTTACATCATGATTTATAATGGTAGCAAAATGGCAATTATGATGTTGCAACAAAATAATTTTATGGTTGGGGTCACCATAACATTCAGAACTGTATTAAAGGGTCGAGCACTAGGAAGATTAAGAACCACTGCACTAAAGTTTTATAATTCCTGTTTGTGCAGATTTACATTTTGTAGTTTCACAAAAGTGTATTTTACAAGAAAATAAGCCAACATAGTATCCTTCTTCTACAGAGAGTCTGTGTGTTTACAGATTTGCTGTCTCATTCCATATACATTAAACAGTGACTTTGATTAATCTGTAAACCTTCAAACAGGTAATACAGTATTGATGGATTTTAATAACATAGGTACAGAGAAGCTATTAATTGTCCTTCTTTTAAAAAGAATACATTATTAAACTATAATTTCTAAGGCAGCTTTAAAATAGATACACTCAATGCTATAATTGTTCCTTGCATAATGGATTAATTTTTAAAAATCCTTTACATTTTTACAGGAATTTATTTCTTACTCACCCATTGTAATACCTGTGACATTATTCAGACTGTCATTGATTTATAGGGGAAAAAAAGTAGTAACAGGCAGGCACAAAAGAGAAAAAAAAATACTATACAAAAAAGGTTAAATCATATTCAGAATGTAGAAAATGCTACTATACACTTTTAAAATGTAAAGTTGTGAACTGACAAAGCAACTGTGCTGTTTATCATTACCAAATCCTTTGTGTGAATGTGTGCATGTGTTTGCGTATGCACACACTCATGCTGGTTTGTGTGTCTATCAACATCTCTAAAGTTTAAAGGCATAAGCCATGAAACAGGATCTTAGAAGCTCTTTTCCTCACTGAGGCCAACACAGAGGCTAAAATCAGCACAAACATCCATGGATGTCACTTGGCAAATACTCTTTAAGTGGGGATATCTGCGTACCTCTGTAAGCTGATATATGTTAAACTGAATGAATATATGCCTAACCTAACCTTTTCTCCTTTAATGTTCAAGACACTGAGATAAATCATTTGCATAAATCTACAGTAGTCACTTTGGACTCTAGTTAAAACAAAACTACCTAAGACTCTGAGATGAGGGTGATTATCTATGAAGTTGAAGCTGTACCATAGGATATAAGAAGTAACAAGTCAGACATAGAGGACATGAGGGTCATTGAGGGTAGACAGCCTCCCATTCTTACCCTAGCAGCTGGTCTCCTGTATCCATGCTAACACTAATTTTCAAAGAAAGAAAAGCACCTCTTTTTATAAATTATAATCCACAAAATGAATGGGAGCTGTATAATTTTGCATCCTTCAAATATAAAATATTATATGAAAGAGAGGGAACTAAGAAGTATCAGGATTTTTTTGAAGCATTTCAAGGGAAGGTTGTTTACTCTTATAAATTCATGGCTATTTTATGATATGAAACATAAAATAATTGGTTTTATGACTCGGTCAAAAAATGAGAACTGAGTCATACTTCAGACCGTGGGTAGCAAAAATGCATTCTGAAGTGCTCGAACATTGATCAGATTACAAGAGGTTATTATTGTCTCCTCCTTTAAGAATCAGTCCAAGATTGTGAAAATATTTGAAAGGATAGTGGTATTTCAGACTCTAAGGAGGATGATCGAGGCACTGTGCCTCTATAAATCTATACCTAAATGCATGGAGTCAGATACCCTGAGCAAGCTGATGATCTCATTACATTGGTGTTCTTGAGATTCAACCAAAAGACCCTGCTTTTAAAAGTAATAAAATAAAAAGCATAGTGATCTAAGAAGACTTCCAACATTGAAATTCCACACACACATATGTACCACCCAGACAAAAAATTATCCTTCAGTAAATTTGTCTGCTCTAGGAATTTCAAGAATCTTGATACACATAAAGACATGTTGAGAACATGGATGCAATAATTAACCCATGAATGACATGTGCTTGTAGAATCCAAAAGGACCTTTCTTTAATGAATCACTTACAGAGCCTAGCTGCTAAGTTTGCTAGCCTTCTAGATCAACATTTTATTTATCCTGCTCCATTCATTTTGCAGGCACCAACCAGAATTCTCTGCATCCTTATGACATCTTTTGACATTCTCCCTCATTCTTGTCTGAACTCTTTCCCATCACATATGCTGTTGCCTTCCCTTCCCTATCAGATGGTCATTGGACCCACAGGAACTGGAGCTTTTCCAGGTATACTGCATTGCAAAATTACAAAGGATAGTAGTGCCCTGGTGCTAATAAGTGGAGAGCCAATCCCCAAAGGAGACAAGTCACATGGTCCTGATGACATACAAGTACAACCCTATATGATGGATTTATGATGAGTGTGTGGATTATATTGTGACTAGGACTGCATAGTCACTTGAACATACATCTTGAACTTCATAGCTAATAGTAAGACTTACGCAGACTTTAGGAGAAGTGTTCTCAAGGAATTAATTTTTTCCCGATTTGCTCACACAGAATAAATCTCTTTCCTCAGTTTTATACAATTTCATTTCACGTTAAGTGGCTTGTTGAGGATGTGTGACCAAGACCAGCTTGTTAGAACTCAGGATGCAAGTTTCAACCTCAAAATCTCTACTAACATATGAAATCTCCCCACTCTGACTCACAGACTTCCAGCTGATATTAACCTTTAATCCAAAAATTATAATTTTATCTTTACATATGTTTCTTCTCCCAGCAGCTGCCAATAACTACAGCTATTACACCCTTTCTGTCTCAAATTGTAATAAAATTACCCTTGAGCTTCCTTCTTAGCCCTGTTTTAGAATTCTTTTATCTATAAGATTAAGAACATGCAAAAAATACAAACAAAACAAAATACACACAAAAAAACCAACCAACCAAACAAACAAACAAAACCACCGTGTTCCTGGGTAAAATTGCTCATCTTGTACAAACTAGATTGATGTTCTCTAGGGATGACAGTGATAAGCACTCCTTGCAGCACCTTGCAGAACCAGAATAGAGTAACCAGTGGGAAGGACTGCCTTGCTGAATTATGCAGACCTCTCATCCCTGAGAGTATGCTTATTCTGTTTACACTAAAAATTCCTGCTAGTGCCTTGAATGTTGTGAGCTTGCTGCGAGAAATATAAACAAATATGTCAGTGCCTTTCCACAATATTAAAACTTACTGATTAAAACTAAACCCACAAGTTATTGTCATTTCCTTTGACAGCCATTTTCCATATACTCCTGTTTTCCCTTCTTGCCTTGCCACAGGAAAACACATGTTCATTTAACTCTTAGTTCACACATTACATATCACACAATAAATATATTTATTTATATGTGTAGTGGAGGCCACAGAAACACTGTAACAATTTAAAGAGGCAAGATAATCCAAGACATTTTAAAAGGTCCCAGTAAGGCAGAACTGGAAAATATTGGAAATATAAAGAGCTCTGTAGAGTGAGATAACAAACCAGTTAGGAGGCTCTGGAAAGGTCCTGCAGCTACTGTTGTAAG
Organism: Rhynchomys soricoides; assembly: GCA_019843965.1. Taxonomy (NCBI): domain Eukaryota; kingdom Metazoa; phylum Chordata; class Mammalia; order Rodentia; family Muridae; genus Rhynchomys; species Rhynchomys soricoides. The sequence goes on from JADRCH010000215.1 coordinate 3,817,754, forward strand.
TCTCTATAGACAGTCAGAGTAGAACTGTGGAGCTCATATCAGCAGCAGAGAAAATAGAGAAATAAAAGTGCAGAGAAAATAGCAGTTAGACAGGAGTGTTACCAGTCCTTAGAACTAAATAAGAGGATCAGCAAATGGCAATCTGTGTAGACTATACTGACAACTGTAACCCAGTTGAGCCAAAGCCCTTGGGACAGTCATTAGTTCATTACTCTATGGCCCGTGTTGCATACATGAAGTGTCATCTGAGAAGTCAGTAGATATCATCATAATCCAAGCTGTCGACCACTTTATGGCACAGAGGTAAAGGTGTTTAACCCTTTCCCTTTGGTTTGCCAGATACCAAACCCAAGGTGTCTGATTTTTCTGATGTGATTTATTTTTACTTTATTCAAGGGATTTATTTTTAATTGGATGTTTTATTTATTTACATTTCAAATGTTTTCCCCTATCGCATCCCTTCTCTACCTGCTTCTATGAGGGTGCTCCCCTACCCACCCACCCACTCCTGCCTCCCTGCCCTGGCATTCCCCTACACTGGGGCATTAAGCCTTTACAGGACCAAGGGCCTCTCCTCCTATTGATGCCAGATGATGCCATCCTCTGCTACATATGTGGCTGGAGACATGGGTCCCTCCATGTGTACTCTTTGGTTGGTAGTCCCTGGGAGCTCTGGGGTGGGGGAATCTGGTGATTCTAAATTCTCAATTAACTCTGATAAATGTATAGGCTAGCACCTTTCCTATTTTTAGTATATAAATTTTCTTTTGTTTTTCATAAATAGTATATATCAATAATTGTTTTAAAATAAATTTACTTATGATTTACTATCATTAAATGTTCATGTAAATACATATTTTATTTTTAAATTTTTATTAATTAAGTTATTTAATTACTTTATAACCAAGTCACAGCTTCCCTTTCTTCCTTTCCTCACAGTTCCTCTATTTCACCTCTTCTTCATCCCTCCACCCCTCCTCCCCTACTTCTCAGAAAAGAGGAAGCCTCCCAAGGCTATCACCCAGCTTTGACATATAAAGTTGCAGTAAGACTAGTTGGATCTGTCTTTTACTGAGGCTAGACAAGGTACTGAATTAAGGAAAAGAGACCTAAGTAAGGATAGAACCCTTTTTAATTTCAAGGAGTAATTTATCAGTCTGTGCCAAATAGGTGGTACCAGACAGGTACTACTCCTCATATGTCCACCAGATTCAAACTCATCTTCCACTCTGAAAACTGACTTAACGCTGCTGATGAAACAGAAATCCTTGGGCACGGCATAATCTGAAAAATTACCATTTGACAAAACATAGAATAACTTAGGGTGGCAGCAAGGCCCAATCTCAACATGGACTTGGCATTACTGAGCCTTGCCTCTTTCCTGTGTCACCACGTTGAATCAATGTCAGTTTTCACTTTTCACCATTTCTCGTTTTTTTTTTTTAAAGTGTCATATGTCATATGGGTGACCAGGCCTATCTTCTAAGGACTGCCACTGACCAAACTTTTACACTAAAAACTAATTGTAGACTTTTGTGATAAAGTAAGTGACCGATGAGTTTGTATGACTGATGTTTTTAGAGTGTCCATATGTATTCGCATTATGCACACAAATTAGCAATTTTTGATTTCCTCTCTCCAAAATGTGCTCATTCTAAAGGCAGATGTTGTGACATAGCTTTTCATCATAGGATTGGCACATGAGATAGAGGCAACATTGGCTACATATTTACAATATAAGATAAACAAAACAGTACATTGATAGTTATGGCTATGATAATTATATCTACTATAATGATTCAAGTGAAAATGTTCTCTATAATTGAATGCTTGGTGCACAGTGGGTGGTACTGTTGGTGGAGATTTATCAGGCGAGGCCTTGTTGGAAAATTTACGTCACTATATGTGAGTCTGGAGAATAAAAATAAAAATCTAAACTGTTTCCAATTTGTTTTGCTGCTTCATATTTGCCATTCAAGGTGTGAGCTTTCAATATTCTGTCCTCGCTGCCACTCCTACTGTTTGCTACTATGACTCACTGACATTATGAGCTCTTAATATCCCTGGGACCATGAACTGAAATAAATTCTTACTTCTTTAAGTTATTTTTGGTCATGATTTTTTATAACAGAAACTGGAAGGAAATTAATATACAGTATGTACTAAAAGTGGGATACTGCTCTGAAGAATCTATGGTTTTTGTTATTAATTTTTCACTAGTATTATTACTTTTGATGATTTTGTCAGGCTTTGGGGTTGTAGACTGTGGTGGTTTGAATATGCTATCAGAAATTAAGGCCTTATTGGAAGAGGTATGGCCTTGTTAGAGGAAATATGTAACGTGGTTGGACTTTGAGATCTCATATATATGCTCAAGTCTGACTGAGTCCGTTTCTCCAGGCTGCAATCAAATAAAGATGATAAATCTTAGCTTCTTCTACAGCACTATGTTTGCCTACACACTGATTGCCATACACTGAAGTTAATGAACTGAACCTCTAAAACTATAAACTAGCCCCAATTAAGTGTCCCTTATAAGAGTTGCCTTGGTCATGGTGTTTCTTCGCAGTAATGAAAACCTTAATTAAGACATAGATTATAAAAGCAGTTGTATGAGGCCCTTGGGCTGGAGGGTGTTAGATACCCCAATATGGGAGAATGCCAAGGAGAGAAGACGAGAGTGGGTGGGTGGGGGATTACCCCCATAGAGGCTGGGGGAGTGGGGAGGGAATAGGGAGGTTCCAAAGGGGAGATCTAGAAAGGGGGAAACATTTGAAATGTAAATAAAGTATCAAGAAAAAAGTTGTATGATATAGCCCAGGTTTAATATACTGTCATTGTAAGATCTTAAAAGACAGTAGTGCTGAGAACAATGTAAACCGTGAAGATCCAGCTTAAAAGATTTCAGAGGGGAACAATATTAGCAACCATAGTAAAAGATATTCTTTCAACATTTTGGCAAAAAATCTGGGCGTCTTTTGTCCTGGTCCTAAGAATTTGCCTGAAACTAAATTTAGAAGCAGTGGCCTAATTTATTTGACAGAGATCATTTCAGGATAGCACTCTATTGAATCTGTTGTGTGATTATCACTGACTCAAACACTAGTCTAAGTAAAAAAGAGTGGGCGGGGTAGAAAGAAAGATAGAAATATAAAATGTTCAGTTTAAAAAGAGCACCAGAAAAAATGTTGCAACCGAGGTTTGTGCTGGAGAAAATGAGGGTAGCAGTATTCAGGAGTAACATCATGTTCTGAACCGATGGGAAGAATGCCCTCAGAGCTGGATTCCGTCCACAAAACTTCCAATTTGTGAAAGAGAGTATAAGGCTTTTTTTAATCCTCTTAGAAAACAACTGAATAAAAGCTCTGCTGTTAATGTAATTCAGAGGGGTGGGGTCCATCCAGAGCTGGCAGCAGAAATTACTGGTGTCATCCATGTGTCTCCAGTGTTAGAGAAATAAAGGGGGCAAGAGTGAACTGGCCCTGAATTCCTTCTTCGGGGTTTCAGGGAGCCACTGTCACCAAGAGAACTATTACAAAGAAGTCTCTGCTTCATGCTCAGTTGGTGACACTGCCTGAGGAGGTTTACCAGATGTGGTCTTTCTAGAGGAGGTGTGCCGTTCAGTGTGGGTTTGAGAGTAGGGGGCCTTGTATACTTCTCCTTTATTCTGTCTGCTTCCTATTTCCAGCTCCAGGGTGTGAGCTTCTTGTTCCTGTTTCCAGCCCTGTTGATTACTATTATCCCGCACCTACCTATTTCTCTGCTATGATAGACTCTCATTCCTCTGGATTCATAAGCCCAAATAAACTTTCTTCCTGCTTTAGGTTGTGGTGTTTTATTAGAGTGACAGAAAAATAATTAACATTATTGTATTGAGATATTAATATGCTCTAAAATAAAAATCACAGAGTTATCTGGATTCTTCTTACTGCTCCCTCCAACATTGCATTTTCAAATGGCCTTGTGAGGGGGAACTGTGCATAGGAGGTAAAGACTGAAAATGGAACCCTAGTAATGTGGCTTTCAGTGATGTCATTGCCCATTCTGGGGTAGGACATTTAGCTGAAGCAAGGGTTTTTGTGTCACCCAAGTTCTTCATTAACCCTTCACCCATGCATCAGTAAATCTGATAGACTCATTATTTGCCTCTGTTGGATACTAATGGAATTGTTTATTTGGTTTGTCTTTCTGTCCTATATGAGATTAATTGATCATTTTCCACAATATCCTGGGAAAAAATAATATCACAGTAGGATAAGATTAACTTATACTTAGAATAAATGACAGTTGTGTGAAGTGGAAACTTAAGGGTTCTTTGGAGATTCAGTTGTGTTGGATGGTGTTTTGCTGGGGCAAACAGGTGAAGGAGTGGTTTCCTGAAGTGGACACAGATGAAAGACTAAGGCAGACTCATGAAGGAACTTTTGGCTGAAGCAGATATAGGGGAGTGAATGTTCTGCTTGATGAAGGATTCTTTGCTAACAACATGCATGCATTGGTCTGCCTTACATGGCATAGTTGAACTCCATTTGTTGGTACTTTGTAAACTCGGGGTGATTGTATGCAAATGCTGAGGCATGACACGTAGAGGACACATGATGTTCAGAGAGTATAAAAAGGATGCAATGGACAATGACAGAGGCTGAGCTTGACTTGCTTATAGAGCTAGTTTTGCAAGGCTCGTGAGTCTCGAGTCTTCATTGATCTTTGCTTCCCTGAGAGAGGCACAGCCTAGAACTTCTGATTGTCCCTCCAGATGCCTCTTGCTGACTCGAACCGAGGCTAAGGCCTGGCTGTCTCTGTTAGGTAGCACCACTACTGCTGATTCATGTTTGCTATCTTGACTCTACAAAAGTGGACTGCTGGTGTATCCGTAATGTGTTTGCAAGTGGTTTGAGCTGCAGCTGCTAACCTGTGAACTGAATTGCCGATTTCCAAACAACACAGACGGGAATTGCTCCAAAGAACCTCTCTAAACAGGTCTACTTCTTAGATCTACATATAATGGCACTTCTAAAAACTCTCAACTATAACATCTATTTTGAAAAACCATATACTACTGCAAGACATTTTCTGATAATCTATTAAGTAAAAATTTCAACAGTAAATTTTTAATGATGTTAAGAGGAGAAGTAAACACACAATTTTGGATTGTTAGTTTCTGATCTATAATATTCAGTCACTATCCACCTCCTAAAGACTGTGAACTGGCACATGTTCTTAAAACTTTTTTTTTCACACAGAAAATTCAAATACATGAAAAGACATAGGCAAATTAAAGAGCACTGTGTGCTAGTTTACAAAATACAACATAGCAACTGTTATATAGATTTGGAACAAAAGAGGCTTACAGTTGTTCACAAGAACTGATCTAAAATCAAGTACAAGAAACAGGGAGAGAGATTTAATATTCTTGTTTAGAAAAACCCACATATTCCAAGAGTGAAAAGGTTAACCACTGTATATTACTATTAAAAAGGATTGGATACAGCCAGTTGCCAACATTCTGATTTCTGATGTCACCTCCAACCTTGCTTTCAATTACAGTAATATCAATTGTATGATATCGATTTTCAGTAATACAACAAATATATTGTTTAAATTGATCTAGCTAATTCCAACTTAGAGTCATCTCTATATACAGATTTGGCTTATTTAATTGGATTTTAGAAAAAATGGAAATCAGAAAAAATGGGTGATAGCATGATTTTTTATTTAAATTGATTTTGAAATACATAGAGAAGTACACTGACAAAGAAATTTGTCACCTAATCTATTTTGGATAATAAAGATTTCCTGAAAACGTGTGCTTTATTGAAGCTACACATGTTCCAGTATATGGTCATGTATTCATGAACATACAAAGTGCTAAATATGGTGATAGATATTAAGTTAAAAAGAGAGGGAGTGAGCAAATGAAGTTGGAAAAAAACTTAGAAACATAGAAGGGTATACCAGATATGAACACACTACACACATCTATAAATATTAAATGAAATATTTTAAAAGAATAAGAACAATTCAAGAATAGGCAAGACAAGAAAAAAACAATATTTTAAATGGAAATATCAAGAGTTTGTAAGAATATAGTTCATTGGTGAGTTTCATGTGAAGTTACTACATGCAATGGAATAATATTAAATACATAGTTCAGTATAATAATCAAAATCAAGTCTATATGTGTAAATGTGCTCATTCACTTTGAAAAAGTTAAATATATCTTCCTATGTAAATCCTCTTTGTAACACAAATTCCACTCAGATATTGATAACTTGGAAAGATATACATTGTAGGGTAGAATGAATGTAGCTGAATTTTTATCTACTGATCCTTGAATATACAGCAAACAGTAAGCAAAAGAAAACATTTATTCCTGATAAACATGATCCTCCCAGTAGAGAACAATATACCATGTCCTTTTACATTACATTCCTAGGTAAATTTTACATGCCACATTCAGATATAGTTTCTATAGCTTGTTACATCACATGTTCTAGTCTCAATAAAAAAAATCATAAGACACAATAAGTGGGTAAAGCAATCAAAACAGAGTGATCACTTTAAAACTCCAACATGACAGAGATTTTAGAGTAGAAAATTAGAATCTCCATGAATAATATGTTAAAGTATCTACTTTAAAAATATGCAACCTGAAAGAATATCTGTATAAAATTAGCTAATGATGAAAACATTGAGAAAAATATCAAAAATGGATATTATAAATAGACAAGCATGATAACATAAATGGAATCGTCTGATAAGTACAACCTTGGGAACAAAGAGCAAAGAGATTCTTGAAAGGAAACAGAACACATAGGAAGTAACAGACAATTAAAGCACTTCATTATCAGTATGCTAACAACACCATGTCAAGTAGAATGAAGGATATGGTATAAACTAGTAAAGAATGTTGTGTGTTGGCTAGAAAGAAGACAAGATGAATTAACTTTCAGAAAAGCTTACTCAAATTTTAGTCATCACTGGACAGCATAACAGGAGAAAATAGAGAAATTTCAGATCAGAGCACAAAGTATTTATATTTGACTCCTATGTTTTCAGAGCAATGTAGTTTCAGACCACTTAATAAATCCTATGTGCCAGAAATTAGAAAAGGTAAGAGACTAGTCATGCCTGGTTCTCATCATCTGAGACCTGACCTTCCAACTACAAGGAGAGCCCCAGCAGATGCACTGTTCTCTTCGGAGACCAAGAGGCTTCAGGGCCTCTGACCTGATTTCTATGGTATGGAGAAAGTGGCAATTAGGATATATGTGATCTACTAAAAGCAGAATATTTGAAAGAATAAGTCTGAATGTTCATGACGTACTGGTAATCTTGTAATTACAACATTCTAGAGCTGATTAGGAGGACCAAGTTTATCTGGCATCGTGTACAACATAGTGAGACTCTCAGGTGAACACACCCAAGTAAGGCAACACAACCCACAATGAAACACATCAAAAATAGTGGTAAATGTCCAATTTTAATAGCAGATGTTAAACTGCAGGCGAAGGAAGATTGCCTACCAAGATCAAAACACATTAAAATCAATTGCAGTTATACTGGAGAAGTCAATAGCAAAGCAAAAAGAATTTATAAAAACCAATATCATAGAGGAACAGGCATAATTACATTATTTTTACTTATATTTGGACAATAAAAATGATTAAACTTAGTTTATGAGAACAAAAATTAGATGATAGATTCTATTTCCTAGGAGGCCATGTTGTTTCTTTAAGAGATGGAAAACTCTGCCATTTGAGAATCAATACCTTTGTCTTGTCATGCATCATCTGGTTGAATTACTATAGAGATGGAATGTCTGGCTCCATTCTTATAATGGCTTTCTTAATCTCCCTATAAGATATGCTATAGACTCCTTCTGTGAAAATGGAACCAAAAATACCTATACAAATATAAAAATAACTACAAGGTTTCTCTTTGTATGGCCAAAGCTGTTTGATACATGCTCCCCCCGACACTTCTCAATTAAGAATTGAGGTTGGGTTTGATCTTGTACAAGGCTCACATCTATGCAAATCTTTCAAAGAGACATTTGAGAGGAAGCATTTTGAATAATTTCAAATGCTAAGGACATAAGTTTTAAATCCAGTGCTTTTTCCAAACCAGGGAACTTGTGCAGCTTATGCTATTTTAGATAACAGTTTCCAATCAGTAATGTAATAGATACAATGTTAAGAGTAAACCATTGTGGAGGCAATTCAATTTATTGGTTCACTTCATTTGGTGATACTGGTAAGCTCAGCCATAATTGCTGAGAAAAGATTAAAAGCAGAATACGATGTGACTCGGTGGAAATCAAATAAAGTTACTCTGCAAATCATTGGGAAAAAGATGTAATTATGATTGCTCATGCTTTGCCACTTGTTGATCTTGTCTGTTTTTCACTATTGTGACCCACTTAATGGTTTCAAGCTGTGTTAATTGGTAGAATATAATAGTAAAACATAAAGATTAATTCATTTTGTATTCCTAGATACTGTATTTCTGAATAGGATGATGATCATACATTTCCAAAGGTAATGTTTAGGTTCCTTCCTTCCTGTAATGAAGTTCAGAAATGCCTTGGATTGTACTAAGGGAACATGCTGGAACTCCTGAAAAAAATTGATTTATGGCAGCAAATATTTACTATCTGGTTAGTTAAATAGATAGTTTAGGTTGAAATCTTTTTATAGCTCCTCACCAACAATAATGTGAACATATATCTATTGATGAATTAAATGAGCACATGTCAAGCTGAACAAAGTATTGTACCACTAGCTTCTAACACCAGCATCTGATATGTGTGCTATCTTTAAAGAAGCAAAAGTGGTTATGGCATTTGCTTTGCAGCATTTTTAACAGTGAAGAAATTTTAATATAGAGTCTTGTAAAACAGTAACACTCACCAGCAGTTTTACTATTTAAGTGGGTTTTAAGCTATTAAATTTGCCAGAAGAATGTTCTCATTGATCTTTTAAAATTATTACATGGAAGACACATAATCATAGTTATACATATTTATGTCTGTACATATTTTAATTGTTCACATACTATAGAAACACTTTAAATTATTTTAATCAAATTATTCATATTTATGAATTCAAGCTCATAATGATTGAAAAAAGCTAATAGCCATACTTTAATCATTCCACTAAAAATTACTTGCTGATATAATGAATAGTGACATTAAGTATTGAATTCTAAGTGGATAGCTAAGATGATGAATTCCTAGAATGAAATGCCAGACATTTTCCATTTTTGCTTACTATTTATAGTTAGACTAGAAATTATAAGACATATATTACAATAACTTCTAGTCTCTACTGTCCTGCTTTTTTCAGTATTCTTGTTTTACTACAGAGTGTTACATATATATGACAATGAACTAATTTTGTGGGAAAGATCAACATGGGGATTTATATACAACTTCCAAATATTTGCCAAGGGTAAGAGTAGTGTCTAATATACAATTAAGTTTGATTTATTTAATAAAGGTGGCAATCTTATTGCTTTGCATTTCTTGTATTCATAAGCTGAAAATTATTTTTAGCTTCACTAATTTGGGTAAAAGATTATGTTAAATGGAGTAACATAAGGTTAAATGTTCAGAAAATACTGGAATGTTATCCTTTAAAACTATAGCATTTATATTACAAATTGTTCATTAAAAAAATGACAGAATTTGGATATAGTGAAGTAGAAGCTCTGTGACTTAGGAAGACTCGGTGTGAAAAAGAATGGACTGTCTCCCAAAGACAAAATGACAAAAGATTGTTGGAATTCAGAGTAAATGGATACCTAAAAATCACAGTTAAATAAATAATAGGTGAGCCAGTTTAAAGAAGTTGAACCAATCAGAACAGAGTTCCAGGCAAGCAAAGAGAAACACAACAGAGGCTGTAGACAGGTGACCAAGATACTTCTATGAACAGAGGCACTAGGGATGCCATTGAGACCACTGTCTTCAGAGGCCCCAAATCCAGCAGCAGGTCTTCATGACCTGGTGATTTCTTGGGTGATTGCCTACAAATGGAAAAGACTCTTACTTTTCTATATGATAAGATGGCAGTGAAAAGTGTCATCATGAGAGGAATTCTAGTGTAGAAAACTGAGCTATCATGGATCTTGAGAATAGGAATAACCACAAGAATAATTTAACTTGCCACTGGACCTTAACAAGAGACATCTGTGGAGTGTGGGAGAGCCAGGCCTTGACAATCTGGTAAGTACAGACTGCCATAGGCTATGGAAATTATGAATATAACTCTCCATTTGGTATCTAGGAGTAGATATCTTCAACTAAGAATCAATCTTGAGTTTCATAATCCAGAGCTAAGGTTAGTAGTGTATGGTGGTTTGAATATACTTGACCAATGGGAAGTGGCACTATTAGTAGGTGTGGCCTTGTTGGAGGAAGTGCTTCAGTGTGGGGGTAGGCTTTGAGGTCCTCTATTAAGCTCAGCCCAGTGTGGTAGGATCATGAAATAGAACCCTTGTCTCTTCAGCACCAAGGCTGCCTGGTTGCTGCCATGCTTTCATCCATGATAAAAATGGACTGAAACACTACAACTGTAAGCCAGCCCCAATTTAATGTTTTCTTTTATAATATTTATCTTGGTCAAGATATCTTTTCACAGCAATGAAACCCTAACTAGCATATAGTAGATCAATCTCTTGAGCCACATATCTGGCATTTAACTCTTCTAGGTCAAGAGAATCCTGAAGTATAACCTCATCAATAATACTTATGAAATCTAGAAATTATAAAGCTGTTTCCTCTATCTACATAGATCTCAGTGTTCTGGTTGCCACTTGTAACACATACTCCAGCTAGACAATTAGGTACTCTTGGGAATATGACCTGGAAAATCTCCAAATTATGATAAAAATACCTGTATCACCCACTCTGTGTAAGCCTAAGTGTGACCAGATAGGCCACTGAAATGTAAATATGGAGATAAAACTTAAGAAAAACAGAGTTACAAATTCAAACAAATGATCTCTATGTCCAATCTGCCAGCACCCATGTATTAATGACTTAGAAAGGCTCATGTTTTATCTGTATTGTTTTTCTTCCAGGTACTTCTATTTTTTTTTTTTTAATTACTGCACTGCTGTCAGTATTTTTACTACATTGTATCAAAAAAAAATCATGTTTTGGAAGAGCATTGCATTCATTGGACCAACAAATCATTAGTGGTTTTCAGTGCCTGGCACTGGGGGTTTTGTTAGAGAATGTCTAAATTCCATTAAGGATATGGACACATATATTTATCTCTTCTTTTCAACATTTAAAAGGTATACATTCTTCTCAGTAGCCCATGGAACCCTCTGAAAGCAAAAAGAGTTGTAAGCCTTAACGAATAAAAACGAATCAAAGTAATGTCTTGCATCCCATCACATAATGGTGGAATATACTAGATTATTGCATGAAGATAATGCATAAATACTTATAGACGTAGCAATATATTGTTTTTAAAATATTTATTTTAATTTTTGCAATTATAATGTAGTTATATCACTTTCCCTGCCCCTTTTTCTCTCCAATCACAGATATATAGTCTTTCTCTCTTTTAAATTCTTGACCTCTTTTTTCATTAATTGTTGTCCCGTGTATATAATTAGGAACACAGCAATCTGTGGTCATGTGGCACAGAAGAGACTAGTGAGATGGGACTCTTGATAATGGCTTAAGGTGAATACAAGGTGAATATAAGTAAAAATATTATATTGATATCCATCACAGTATATGTGACTTAAAGTAATTTTGAAAGTCTATGAAGAATATATTAAATCAATAAATTATGAGAAAAAATCATCACAATTTTGATATTTGTTGTGATTATATCTCAATGATTTATTCACATTCTGAGAGTGATCACATCATTTGTACTAACAAAGTATGATTAGGCATTACCTACTGCCTACTCATTTCTTAACCTTTTACCTAGTCATTGCTTGCATATGTGCTAATTCTGCCTCTTTTCCCCAAATTATCTTGCTAGGAAAGCAAGTCTTAGAACTGCAGCTATAAGCACAATGCTCAGAATAGTGAGCTTCATCCTAAAATTAAACCTTTAAAAATAATTGCTACATTCTAGTCATGAGTTATTATAACAATTTAATAGTGATAATCTAGATGGAAGGTACATTTTTACTAGTCTACTAATCTTGTTGGCAATTCAGTAACCATTTGTAGTGGAGTATTATTTTATAAGGCATAGATGATTTTTAAACATCTAATTGGATATTTGGTTCTTTCCTGATAACCTTTAATTTAATTAAATTATTACTTAAAATCTACATGAGAAGTTAACCAAAATCTTTGTGATCCACCAAAAATAACACAGAGAAAATTTTATCTTAAAATGAATGGTTATTGACCTTTAAAATGGAAATTACTACTCTGAACAAACTAAATAGGACAGAAAATGAACATGTGAGATTCTAAGCACTAAAGCTCTGAATAGCAAAACAGAGTATTCTATGACATGCATAGGCATATGTAGTCCTTCCTCATACATTTAAAATAAAACCAGTCTGTTCAAACTTACACTTAAGTGCTATATGTATAATTCATAAAAAAAATTTCAATTTCACAAAACAGCTAAAATGAAGACAAAATTCTATAAAAATGGAATCGTGCACACAAACGCCTAGGCTATCTCCTAAAGGAAGTCCATGGTATTAATTTCTAGGGTGACTGAATCAAATATGCTGAAAAACAGAAGCCTTCCAAAATAAAAATATCCTTTTTGCCATTTCCTGTGGCTACAGCTCATATCATAGTATATACAGAGGTCGATAGGATTGAGCATTCCACTTTCCTAGTTCCTGCCATCTGTACTTGGTATTTTTCACTTAAGACTGTATCACACAGTTTGTAACAATATGCTGTTGCCTTTTCATCCATTCCTCCTGAGTTCTATCTTACTGTAAGGATGACTAACAGTTGTTGGATATCCGAATACTTCTGAAAATAGTGTGTCCAACTGTTATCTTAAAAGCCTCGTTTCTGCATGATGTCATACAGACAGGTACAGAGTCAGGACTTCAAATTATCTTTAAAGGATTTAAAGGAAACAAACCAATTCACAACACACATCATAAACTTGAGGTATACATTAGTTTACAATTTATACTGATTTTATCCACTAATACATCAATTATATTCATAAGGCATATTATTTGACATGGAGAATTTTAGCATCCATTGTAAGGAAGTATAATATACATTTTATAAAAATGATAACTTACCATTTAAATGGGCTGCTGGCAAGTGTAGTGGATCATACCTGCAACTCTGGCTGCTGGAACATTTGGGCAAATGCTGCCTAATCCAGGAGTTCAAGAACTGTCTAGCTCTCTAGACTGAGAGATTTCAGCCAGTCTCAGATATTTCATTATACAAACTAAAACATAGGTTAAAACTAAATTATCAGTGACAAAAATGCACCTATGTTAGTCTTATTAAAATTGTTTCAGTGATAAGAAAAAAATAATAAATTTTGGTTTCAGAAGTACCATATCAAAAAGTCACAGAGTAAGTGTGATTAAAACTGCTGAGTGATGAACAAGAGAACTGTATGATAGGAAGCCCCATGCTTTCTTGAGTAGTCCAGTAAAAGAAATACAGACTTTAAAGACACTTCCCAAAGGAAGTGAGAGAACATTTTAGAAGTATTCTGTTATACACACAGAAGCCTAAACTGCAGTTAACCGATATTTATTTATTTATTTATTTATTTATTTATTTATTTATTTCTAGGGAATGAAACAAATGCTAACAATTTATTAAAACCAACACTTATAAATGAAGCATTAGGAAACAAAAAAACCACAGTGCTGGGGCACGCCTTTGATCCCAGCACTCGAGAGGCAGAGGCAGGCAGATTTCTGAATTCTAGGCCAGCCTGGTCTACAGAGTGAGTTCCAGGACAGCCAGGGTTATACTGAGAAACCCTGTCTTGAAAAACAAAAACCAAAAACCAAAAACAAAAATCCTTCCAGCACAGTGCAGATCTTTACTTGAAAGCAGAATTTCTAAATGTTTGTTGAGACACACCCAGAAGGATGTGAGACATGTGTATTGGAAATCCTATAAGAGCACTTTTAATGATAGCAGAGGATCAGCAGTCTCAATTTACCTGGACCTCCGAGATCTCTCAAACACTGGACCACCAAACAGGCAGCATACACCAGCTTATATGAGAACCCCAACACATATACTGCAGAAGACTGCTGGGTCTGTGTTCAATCAGAGAAGATGTACCTAACCCTCAAGAGACTGGAGGCCCCGGGAGTTTAAGGTCAGGTGGGGTGGGTGTGGAAGGTGGGGATATCCATGTGGAGACAGGGAGTGGGGAGGAGGTATGGGTTGTAGAACAGTCAGAGGGTGGATGTGCGGGGGATAAAATCTGAATTATAAAATTAATTAATTAATTAATTAATTAATTAATTAATTTAAAAAAGAATAAATGTTTGAATGATGCCCAAGAAAACACAAAGGAAAGCCTTACAAGTATAATGACTTAAGCAGAAAACAGAATATCAGGTCTTAAAAATAAAATCGAAGGTTTAGCCCAAATAAGCGAAGAACATAAAATACTTTTAAAGAAACACAAGAAAGGAACACATAGAAAATGTAGGCACTGTACACAAACAGAGAATTATAGGTAGAGATGAGGGAAAAGAATCTATATTCAATTTCATAGTCAAGCTTTTCTACAGACAGGGTTGTCTGAGAGACTCCTAAAACATACAACCTATTGCTGTTACCCTTGCTTACTAGAGGTCAAATATGATTTCCTATTTCAGAAGACACATGGACTTCAGAGACAGGAAATAAAGTTCTGTGATCTGGAACTGGCCTTATGGCCTCCTCGTCGAGAATTAGCTTCAGTGGTACTAGAATGCATCGTGCATGTTTCCAAAAGAGGGAAGAAATCAACAGTCCATCCCGCTTTGATGCCAGTGAACCATACTGATTACCAGCATAGCAAAATAAGGGGAGATCTGGAATGGGAGAAATATTTGAAATGTAAATAAAATATGAAAAATAAATAAAAAAATTAAAAAAATAAACAAGATATGTTCTTCCAAAAAAAATTAAAATGAATAAACAGATGTGAAAATGAAAAAAAAAAAAGATAACCCTAAGGGTACAGTAATAGCACAGATACCTTGACAGAACCCAAAAACTCAGTAATTATATGCAAGACCTGTTCAACAAGAGGGAGACCATACCTAGTACTGAAATCCTAGATAATACTTGAAGCTAGAGAAGTCATAGTTACTGGAGTAGAATCAACAACCACAAATTTACTAAACCAACATAATCTCTCTCATCCTCCATTAAAGGAACTTCACTTTGCAACAGAGTAACCACTACTTAAAAAACACAAATCAAACCAAATAAAAATGCATAATTGTGGACACAATGGATGCCTCCAGAAAATATTTCTGCATTGAAGGTAAGGATACATTGTGGGAGAGGAGTGGAAAGATTTTAAGAGCCAGAGGATCAAGGATTTTTCTATGATATTATGTATCCTAGTAATATCATACACTACATACGTAAAATTCCCATCGATATGACTTCCCAACGTGAGTGGAACTAGGTTGATGGAAATGGCTATGCAATCATGGACAAAAAAAAAAAAAAAGAAAGAAAGAAAGGAAGGAAGAAAGAAAGACAGAAAAGCCAACAATTCCTGAACCTCACATAAAGAGCTATAGTCCAAACTGAGAGCATATTCACAAAGCTTCACAACTCTACGCAGATATTTAAGGAGAAATGAATTCAGATACGATTAGTTTATAATGTTAAATTAAGTTTACTGGCTTAAAATCCATTCTATCTGTTGAGAATAAAAATTATACCACAATAAGAGCCATTAAAATAATAAATATTCTGTTCTTAGTCCTGCAGACACTTGATGTACCAGGGTTTGGGGAAACCCAGGTGGGGACTTCACTCTCTCAAGGAGAAGGGGAGGGAGAGATTTGGGGGAGAGACTGTCTAAGAGGGAGACTAGGAGAGGGGATAGAGATCAGGATATAAAGTAAATAAATAAAAAATTAAAAGTTCAATTTTTTTTTTAGAAAGAAAAAATATTCTAGAATAGTTTCAACATTTTAAAATTATTACCAAAAATATTTTTCTTTGTGTCTATAACAATGTTCAATTTATATTTGACCTACTCTTAGATATTTGTATTAGTTTGGCTATTAATTTTTATTTCTCCTCTTACTAATGATATGCTATGTTTATAAATACATACACCATTTGATGAAGTGACTATTGAAATACATTATCCATTTTGAAGTAATTTGTTTCCTTCTTGTTTTGAGGATGACTCCTGTGTATGGAAAGAATCTTACATGATTTTTAAATTTTCACAGCTCCAAATTTTTCTTTTACATTTTAATAGTCTTTACACAGAGAAATTAGAAAGAGCAAAGTTTTGATCAAATCCAGCTTACCATAACTTACATTTAGTAGATAACATTTGGTTGTGCTTGTATACATTTTAGCAAAGGATTTCTTCTTTTCTTTTAGAAATCATGATTTTGTATTTAATTTTCATCTACAGATTTTGAGGGCACTTTTATATCCATGTTAAAGTGTCCTGTTCTCATTTTTCCCCCCTTAAGTAAACAGATAGTCACACACACGTTTCAGTAAAGTTATTGAGTCTATTGACAAGCATGGTGGATCACACCTAGATCTTGACAACTGTGGTGGATCACACCTACATCATCTTGACAAGGATG
>JADRCH010000215.1:3834545-3845736 GCA_019843965.1 Rhynchomys soricoides
GTGGTAGATCACACCTACACCTTGAAAAGCATGGTGGATCACACCTAAATCTTGACAAAATGGTGGATCATATCTACATCTTAACAAGTATGGCAGATCACACCTACAGCCTGACAAGCATGGTGGATCATGCCTACATTCCTAGTCCACAGAGGCTGGAGGGCTATACAGTAGAGGCCTCAGCTACTTAATAGATTGAAAATCAGCCTATGCTGCATAATGAGATTTTTTATAAAAATAAAAAAAGGTTAATGATGGAAATTAGTGATAAGACATATAAATGGCATGCATGATAACCCAGATTCAGTCTCATACTAAACAAAATAAGCATATTATTAGGGATATTATCTTCTTGTCCTAAAAAATATCTGCATATTTCCAATTCCTACATTGTTCCACTTACATATATGCATGTGTATATATGTATGTATGATTATGCAGAGTATTGAAACAAGCTTTCAAACTTGTTTTTAATCTATTGAAAAATTAAAATTTAGACAAAGTTAATAAAATTGAATAAAGTATAAACCTGGCGAACTATTAAAACTCAATCTTTTATTATGTAGGGTATCATATAAATCGTCTTGCCAATTTTGTGATATTTTTTAAAGAACCAAGAGTGATTTATTTCTATTCTGAGTTGAACTTTCAAGGTAGTAATAAGAATGTAAGTAATATTTATAGCTTCTCAGTCTGTGGTGCCAATAGAGATATCAATAAGCTTGAATTCATAGCTCTGGTTTAATGACAAATTTGTTATTTTTGAAATGAGATGTCAAAAGAGTGGCTTGGTTTTTATAACCTCTAATGTAGGGAAGTAACTAAAGGACTTTAAAATTGAGCTCTGCTGGAGTGTTCATGTTCACAGTGCAAGTGAACTCACTATGCTACATGGCCTCAGCTATTCTGATTTCTGTAAAAATAGTGTGCATCTGTAGGGTTAAAATTTAATCAAATTTCTACAGACCAAGCGACGAGCTTCTGTTTTGATTTAGTCCTTATTAATTTTTCTTTATTTCTTTATTGCACATCTCTGTTGACTAAAGATGTTATGAGATTGTATGCATTATAGGTATATAAGGAAGCTTATTATTCTTGTCTAATATAAATAATTTTTGATAACTTCCGCAACTTTTTTACAATTGTTTTCTTAATATACTCCAATTTAAATTGGATAAGAAAAATCCTAACTACCTATTAGAATATTTGTATCTCTATGTTTAGTTAAAACTGAAATGCATATTTCTTTTGTAAAGTAATCATTGAACTCAATGAACATGGTTCAGAAGACATCAGTAAATGTAACTAAATTATTATTCACCACTAGATTATCAAATTTTGATACATAAATTAAATACACAGATAAATTAAACCTTATCTAGAAGAGAAAATTCTTATTATGGTAGTACATGGCATTTCTGGGAAGAAATGATATTTTATAATCATAATTATTCTAAAATAATTAATAATTTTTACCTTACATATTTGTTTTGACATTTATTGAACAGTTTTTTTCTCATATAATATATTCTGTTATTTCACTTCCCCAAACTACTCCCAGATGCTTCTCATGCCCTTTTCCATACAACTCCACAACCTTTCTCTCTCTCTCTCTCTCTCTCTCTCTCTCTCTCTCTCTCCCCCCCCCCCTTTGGAGAAAAAATAGGCAAACAAACAAACAAGCAAAACAGAATAAAATAGATAAATGCAAGAGTCTCTCTGTCTGTGTCTCTTCTTCTCTGTCTCTCATGCACACACACACAAGCACACGTACAGAAACATGAGTAATTAAAATTTATTATTTTCATTAATTAAGGCAAACCACAATATATTCGGATTTCAATCTTTTCCAGAATTAATGCATATCATATATGCAATACTCATATTGATGCTGACAAATGATGGAATGAAGATTTGAGGGTTATTATTTCTTCTTCTATCTTTTGCATTATGCTTTGGATATCTTTTAATGATGCTAATGTATTCATAAACAAGGGAGTTGAAAGAAGCCCCTCAAATTGGAAACATACATTTGATTTATTATGATCACACAAAATGGAAAAAATATAATGTTGATTCTTTTTACATCCTAGTAGAATTTTTAACTATAATAATGAGTCAAGGAAGAGAAATAAAAGAAATCATATAAGCAAGGAAGAAATGCATACACACACACACACTAAATCCTTAAGTATATTAGATAATTTGTTTTCTTTATTGCAGAGATAATTATATCATTATTGTTTTGGAAGACTTTTAATATTATTACTCTTTTGGAATTTCATACAATATATTCCAATCATATTGGAGGGAGTTTTGCTCCCCCTTCCTTCTCCCTAGATGCCATCCCCAACCTTCCTACCTACTCAACTTCAAGTTCTTTTTCTCTTCAAAAAACAAACATCACCAACAAAATCATGTGAACTCATTTGTGTTGGCCAACGACTCCAGAACATGCTGTCTGCCCTGGGATATGGTTGATATACTCATTATCATTCTGTTGAAGAAATCTGATTGAAACTAAACTCTCTTTTACTTTCAATAGATCACAAACAGCTTTTAGGCCAGGCACGGAACCCAATTCTCACTTCTCCTTTTGTCTGTCTGGAATTTTTACAGCTCTGTGCATGTTGCCACAGTCTATCTGAGTTTGCACATACATCTGCCCTGTTGTGTCTAGAAAGCATGCTCCTATTGAAATCATTAACTACCTCTAACCCTCATAATCTTTCTATTTCCCCAGTTCCATATTGGTACCTGAGACATCCTAGAGGGGCATAATATAGACATTTCATTGAGGTTGAGTACTCCAAAGATTCTTACTCTCTGCACATTGTCAAGTTGTGGCTTTCTATGCAAGGAGAAGCTGCTCTAATGAGGAATATGTGATGAACTGATACAATAACAATATGCTATTAGGAGACACTTTATTGCTATGTTCATTTACTAGAATACTAATAATACATTTTTCTCTAGGGCCTGTGACCTATCTGGTTTCAGGTTCTTAGTCTCACTAACAGTGCCAGGTTCGGCCCTGATAATGTGGAGAGGGCTTTAAATCCAATCAAAGGCAGTTGGTTACTCCCATAAAAGTCATGCCCCTATTTAGTAAGAAGACATATCTTTCATGGAAGGCCATTATTATAACTCACAGTGTTCACAGTTGGGTGAGATTAATAATTACTTTTCTTTTCTGATAGCGTATATAATACCCTCCAACACTATAAAAACTACCCACTAGGAGTGATGTGTCCATTGACTACCAACCACATTTCCCTATATTTTATGATATAAGTAAGTGCTATGAAGTAGGTTTGTCATCAGGGTGTAGAGGGTAGCATTACCAATAGCATTTTGAATAATAAAAACATAAAAGCCTTTTGAAAAGCCTCGTGGAAACCTACTAATGTAGAAGCTTACTAAAATAGCTTCAGCTTGAAAACTATAAGAAATATAATACAAATGTATTCTGTTTCTTTTGTTACATATATACATATACATATATGTATATATGTGCATATATGTGTGTATATATATATATGTAATTTAAACATATATTGTGACATACTCTTCTGAACAAAATGCTTGTTAGTATAATTTTAAAAGTGATACTTTCTCCATCTCAGCTAGCTCTCAAGTAAATGAGACTAAGACCATAAGATTTATTTAATAGACTTACAGCACAGTTGCTAAGCATTTATTAATCTATTCAATTCCTCTAAGCTAATCTGGCTACCTCCCAGCCAAAATCCCTGAGATACTCAAATTTTAGTAATGACCTGGCTCTCTCTGCTCCAAATGTGTTCTCATGGTGTCTCTTGACTTTCTCCTCTTTTCCTTCTCTCTCTCCCCATTCCCTGGATGGAATGAGAAGTTCAGACCTATTCTCTGTACTGCTCAGCCATTGGCTGATCAGATTTTACTGACAATTCAGAGAATAAGTGGGGAAGGAATGTTTACACAACATTGAGACCAGAGATTTTTAACATAAGCATTACAATGTCATGTCCAGATTGCAACCAGATGTGGGGGAAAACATAAGTACTTCAGTAATCCAAAGATAGTCTTTCCACAATGCACAGCAACGTTATTCCTACAAATGCAGATATAGACCTTGCATAAAGAAAGGTAGATAATTTACCCATTTGCTTTGGAATAGTAGATATAGTAATTAACATAAATTTCTTTGTTTAAAAGCAATTCACAGTCCTTAGTTACATGACATGTACACACAATTTATTATAGTTCCTCTGCTGTGTCTGGCAACTGAAAGCAAAAGATTGATGAGTAAATGCTTATACTGTAAAGAGAAACAAACAAATACAGACTAAGAGACTAGAAGAAATTTCAAACAGCTAGAACTAGAGCAATAATAAGAATAGTGATGATGATGATGATGATGATAATGATGATAAATAATTAAACCTGTTGCAAATATGTCACATGTGCAGCAGTAGGTGGCAGCAAGAAGAGAGGTTATATATATGCTCAGTGCTCTGACCTATAAACATCTGAAAGATTAGTAGCTTAACACTCCTTAAAAGGGTGTGTGGCCTGAAATGACCACCAGTCTGATGCCCGGTAGCCCATACAGTGAGCTCACTGGAGATGTCTTTCAGTCTGGCGCCAGGCAGGTCTGGCGGGGCTCCCAGGATAAGAAGCAAGCTGGAAAGCTGGAGACTAGAAGAACCCTGCCTAGGACCACCAGCCCCAGACAGGAGTGAGCCCGAGACAGACTACCTTTGAAAGGGAATATTAGGGCAGGCTAGGCAAGGAGTGAACCTAAGAAGACCACCAGACTGGTGCCATGGGGCCCAGACAATTAGTGAGTTAGCCTGAGATGATCGCCAGTCAGGCACTGTGCCGTTTAGGGTTGAGGGGACCATGCCTGAGAAGATCCCCTGCCCAGTGCCATAATGCATGAGTAGAACAGAACACTCTTGAGAGCACTCATGAGATAACTGTAGATACTCAGAGACCACAGTTGCTACTAAGAGATGCAAATAACTGGTAGAGAAGTGGAAGAGAAAAAGAAACAGAAGGATGTGGGTACAATGAAGGTAGGCCAAACTGGAGACTCGGGGGTAGTAGGAACAGCTTGATATGAGTAGCTGGTGACGCCACCTGGGACTATAATAAAGTCCCGGCCCATGCTGCCACCGGGGGTGGGTGGTAATGTCTGGTCCATGATTCCTGCAGTAGCAGGGGTCTGTTATCACCAAATGTCAGGTGGATGTCTGGGCTGCCATCTGAAGACATGATGTCTAAGGGTTGTTCAGAACTGCTCCACCCTTCCCCTGAGCATTATGAGAGAGGTGGCCATGGAAGCATGAAAGCAGAGGTAATGGAGCCCCAGGCCAGCTGGAGAGCCAACACTGAACCTTTCAGGTATAGCGGGTGAGTAACCCTGAGGATATGAACATGAGGGCTTGCTGGCCCTACCACTCATCTCCCAAGCAGTGTCATGGACGAGGAAGAGATACCCTCCCACTTCCTCACTCCTTGCCCACTGTGGCAGGCAGGAGAGCAGGTTATCAGACTGGTAGAATGGTACCTTCACCTCACCTGGGTAGCAGAGTAGGGCTGCCCCCAGTTGCTGGTGAACCTGCCTCAAGGGCATGAGCACAGGAGAGCTGGCCCTGTCTCTTGTCTTCTGGGCAGTGATACAGAGGAGAGGGATGCGTTCTTCCCCTCTCTTATCTCTAGCCATCTATGGTAGTGAGGAGAGCTGGCCCTAGGATCATGAGAGCAGGAAACTGGCCATGTCTCTCACAAGCTGCAGAACTCCGAAGAGCAGGTACAGTACCTTGCCTGTGCAGGAAAATAGAACTGGCTCTAATTGCAGGACTTGCTGGTGAGCTGGCCCGGAGGGTGTGAAAGCAGGAAAGTTGGCAGGGTGACCAGCTCAGCTATATCGCAGTCCTTGATCTAGGG
The DNA here is from genome assembly GCA_019843965.1 of Rhynchomys soricoides. NCBI lineage: Eukaryota > Metazoa > Chordata > Mammalia > Rodentia > Muridae > Rhynchomys > Rhynchomys soricoides. The sequence goes on from JADRCH010000215.1 coordinate 3,840,480, forward strand.
CTTTGAATTGGCCCAACCCAACATCTACCCAATTGATGAACTGCTGCAATGCATAAAAGGGCGGGTCCTACATATCCAAAACTGCAGGATCTCCATGACACAGGGCAATAACAAGATATTTGAGCGAGGTTCCAATATTGATAAAGGAGCAGAAACCAGAGGCCTCACTCCAGACCAATAAGTCATTGCAGTGAACATTTGCAAGCAAATAAATGAACAAAAGGGTATACTGTGGGACACACTGTGACAAACTATAGGTTCTACAAGGGATCTTGTTTTCTCTGTTGGGGCAAAGGTTGCAAGGGTGGAGGGCAGGTATGAGGGCTGAGGGAGGGGGAGATGATTGGGATTGGAGTGCATGGTGTGAAATTCTCAAAGAACCAATGACAATAAAATAAATAAAACATAAAAAGGAAATAGAAAAAAATCAGTCCAATGCAGAACTTCAGAAAAAAATCAGTCCAATGCAGAACTTCATTGTTCTGGGAAAAAAACTTAGAAATAAACCATAGACATTCATTTAAGAAAGGCATACAAGTACAGAACACTGTACACCAAACACTGAATGGTTCCTTTGTAGGAATGTTTAGGGCCCATGGCAATTCAATAGATCATTGTATGAATCAATTAATGGAACAAACAAATGATGATAATATCAAAGGAAATTATTGAAATAAAGTTTCATAAAATATGAAATTAACTCAGTACTTTACCTGTAGATCAAATATTAATCACTAAAATAAAAATTCTATTGCCTGTATACACTCAGAATATGCACAGCCATTATAGACTTATACCACAGCCATCATGAAGTTGGTTCATTATGGATTGCTGCTATTTCATTTGTCAGATTAGATGCTGCTTTCTTGGTGCTTATAAAGCTCCAAGTTGACAAGATAAGTGAAGTCACGATTTGCTGAAGTAAGAAGAGCATGAGTGATCTGCTAAGAGGACGAAAGGCAGACCTATTAGAATTACACCAGACTTCTCACCAGAGACTATGAAAGCTAGAAGGTCCTGGGCAGATCTCGTACAGACCCTAAGAGAACATAAATGCCAGCCCAGGCTACTATACCCAGTAAAACTCTCAATTACTGTAGAGGGTGAAACCAATATATTCCACGACAAAACCAAATTTACACAATATCTTTCCACAAACCCAGCCCTACAAAGGATAATAGATGGAAAACACCAATACAAGAGGGAAACTACACCCTAGAAAAAAGCCACAAAGTAATCTTCTTTCAACAAACCCAAAAGAAGATAGCCACACAAACATAAAAATAACATTGAAAATAAGAGGAAGCAACAATCACTATTCCTTAATATATCTTAACATCAATGGACTCAATTCCCCAATAAAAAGACATAGACTAAGAGGACTCTGGGGGGGGACTCTGCTGTCCCTACCGGGTAATCCTAAGATCTGACAGGCTCTCATGTAGATACAGTTGCTCCACTAACATGTGTTAAATATAACAGAATGGTTTTTTTCCCACCAATCCAATATGCGATTCTTTGGGGGAATGTTTGAGATTCTAGAGGAGAAAGCCTGGTTTGTATTTTCACAAATTAGCACCAGTTCTCTCAGTGAAGGTGACAGATCACAGCAGCTGGACAATCCAAAACAAAGCTGCTCTTTGTAATTCTGAGGGATTGATTTCTGAGAATCATGAGAAAACTGAAGAGAGAACACTAGCTCACAGTAAGGTCTAAGGAAACAAAAGGAAAGAAAATGATTTAATTTTGTTTCTTGGTTAGACAATCGTGGCTACATAAAATACATAATAGCGGGCTGTGAAATGGTGTGTGTTGTGTGTGTTTTGTGTGTGTGTGTATGTGTGTGTTGTGTGTGATTGTGGTGTGTTTGTACAAGTGTGTGTGTTTGTGTGTGTGTTGTGTGTGGTATGTGTGTGATGTGTATGAATGTGTATGAGTGTGTAAATGTGTATGTGGTGTGCTGTGTGTTTGTGAATGTGTGTGTATATGTGTGTGTCTGGTGTGTGTGTGTGTGTGTGTGGTATGTATGTGGTGTGTGTATGTATGTGTGTGCTTGTGTATGTGTGTGTCTGGTGTGTGTGTGGGGTATGTATGTGGTATGTGTGTATGTATGTGTGTTCTAGTGCGTGTGTTTGTGTGTGTGGTATGTGTGTGATGTGTGTGAATGTGTATGTGTGTGTAAATGTGTGTCTGGAGTATGTGTGTGTGTTCTAGTATGTGTCTGCTAGTGTGTGTGTGTGTGTGTGTGTGTGTGTGTGTGTGAGGGTGTGTGTGTTTCATTTTACTGGTACCATTGAGGTTTTAGTTGATTCCCAAAGACAAAGCAAGCAATGGTCTCAGCACTGGGCATTAACAGTTCCAACATTCTCTTCACTTGTTCTTCCAACTCCACTTTTTCATTAATGGAAAGCAGAAAAGAAACAGGCTAATTCTTGAACATCTCTGTCTCCTGAGATTGCAACAGTAAACCAGTATGTGGGCAGTGATAAAATGCATACAAACACAAAGACAGCAGCATATCCGTAAGCTGCTTTTCTGCTTTCAGTGCATGAGGATGTAGTACAAAGCTAAAGCAATACCAGAATTAAGAAATGAAAATCAGTGCTCTGAATGCTTGCCCTGGCAAACAAAATATAGACTACAGAAAAAGTATTAATAATGAGTGGGAAACAAACTGTGGGCATTCTGTGTCTAAGCTTTCAATGGTAACTCTGCTGTAAAACAAATAGTTGAGCAAAGTCTTTACTAACATGTTCTGGAGATTCTCTAAAATGTATGATTATAATAAAATCACAAACTAGATTTGTTAGGAAAGATAATTAAACAAATTTCTTCAATTATATTCCAAATAAAATGGAAAGTCCCATTAGGGTATGTGAGAAATCCAAAAGTGCAGAACGATCAGATGGTCCCAGAAGAGTCTAATCGTATTAATGGTGTATGCCCTTGTCTTCATCGAAGTAGCATATTTTGATTTGAACTACCACAGGTAAATGATCGGTGATTGGATTTAAGGCAAATAGTTGAATGACAATCTGATATGCATGGAGTGAGTTTCAATTATTTATTGCAAACTCAAATTATGGTAGAAAATACTTGATTTGTTTGGATGTGCAGCTGCGGTTCTGAGATGTGCAAACAAGGCACAAATTTATTTCACTCTCAAGCTATTTTGCCTAGACGTATGCACTTTAGTGTAGTAGTTACTTTTATATGGATAATTATAAATATCAAATTTATAGCACGATATAAGTACAGAAGAATTATCTTTTCCTGTGTGTGTATGTAAAGTAAATAATATTGAAAATTTTTTACTTAATGTCACTGGCATATATTTTCATGAGTCTCTCCCATTTACACTGCTTTCTATGTATTACTTTGACCAGGAGCTTATATCTATTTTCTGAACAACATGTCATGTTTCACCATTAAAAATCTAATTTTCCTTATTTCACATTTACTGGCTAGAGTAGATTGCATGAACTCTCACACCTAAGACTATCACTGCAGCAACAACAATTAAAAGCATTTAGCTGATTAGGAACAAGGCAGATTTCTTTTTAAAGTTCTCTCTTATAAGTCAAAATGAATGCAGCATTTAATTTGCAGAGATTTGTACGAATTTATATAATGGAAGTTAAGAAAGTTGAGCTGCTAATCATCAACTTAGTAGATTTCACTTGACAAGATGATAAATATTTAACATTCAATGAAATTCAGAAGCAGCAACAAATACCTATTATCAGGGTGAAATTTTTCAGGCTTGGAAACAATTATGATAAAACCAAAAACTCATGCTTCCTCAAATTATTATTGAACCACAGGTCTTTTTGTGCTCTCTGTTCTTAGGAAGTAATGGTAGTTTTCCCTGCTGGAAAATCTCATACAAGCATACCTACAAGGTTTTGGCAGCTGCTTTTATGTTTTAATGTTCAGCATAAAGAACATTGTTAACTATTATTGTGCTCTATTTATATTGAATAGGTTTTCCATACTTGAAATCCCTAAACCATTTATTTGTGGATTAATATTTTGATTACTTCTGATTACTTCTGTGTGGCAACTATAAAGAAGTGGTCCATTGTGTCCATCACATGTATGTGTGAAAATAGAGGTAAAGAGATGTTCAAAATTGTGTGTGTGTGTGTGTGTGCGCGCGCGCCCACGCGCGCGTGTGTCTGTGTTTAGTTTTCTTCTTTTCTTTTTTCAATTCGAAATTAAGGAATAAAAAGATGGCTTAGTAACTGAGACTCGGGCTGATTTTCCTGAAAATCTGTTTTCATGTCTAATGTCCATGTGGATGCTAATAAGACCCTATAACTCCCGCACACAAGGCATGTGATGCTTTAGATACCCACATATGCATCCTCACACTACCACTGTACACATACCCAAAATATAAAAGAAAATGAATCTTACTGCTACCAAATTAAAGTACATACAGAAACATAAACAAAGCTACAAAAAAACAGAAACAAAAAAAAAAAACAAACCAGCGCACGCATGCACACACACACACACACACACACACACACACACACACACAATCTAACATAAACACCTGTGGTATATTACATGTTGGTCAACGACTCCTGAACTTGAGGCTTGTCCTGGAGTAGATGATGCCCAGTGTCACTTTACTGGAAAAAAAAATCAATTTCCCTTTTAGATGACAATTCAGTTTCTAAGCTTTACCCTAGTAGTGAGGCATTCATTCATTTAATTTTTAGATTATAACAAAAAAAAAGGTATAACAAGATAAAATAAAATCTATTATGTCAGAGTTGATAAAGACAAAGAAACAGAAGGAAAAGAGCTCATGAGAAGCACAAGAATCAAAGCTCCACTCATTTTCATACTCAAGATTCTCATTAAAACACTAAACCAGAAGCCCTAATATGCAGAGAACCTGGTAGAGATCCATGCATGCCCTGTGCTTATTGTTTCAGAATCTCTGAGTTAATGTGAACTTTTCTTGGATGATTTGGAGGGCCCTGTTCTAGTGTCCTCCAAACCCTCTGGCTCCTAACTCCTTTCTCATGATTCCCTGAGCTCTGAGGGAAGTAATTTAATGAAGACATCCCGTTTAGGGATGAGTCCTCAAAGGACTACAATTATCTACGCAATGTCTGGTTGAGAGTCTCTATTTTGTTCCCATCTTCTTCAATAGGAAGCTTCTCTGATGATGGCCAGCTAGGGGACTGGTTATATTTACAGCAGAATATCATTAGTAATCATTTTATTATTATATTGTTCT
>JADRCH010000215.1:3845746-3923047 GCA_019843965.1 Rhynchomys soricoides
TCTCTCTCTCTCTCTCTCTCTCTCTCTCTCTCTCTCTCTCTTTTAGAGAGTACTATCTGATTTTACCCTAGCTCCTTGAGCTATCTATTTGGTAACAATTTGTTTTTGTTGGAAGGGGTTTTACTTTATTGCCTTGTTTTGGGGGTTGTTGTATCGTTTGCCTGTTTTTAAGGAACAACTCTAAGTTGTGTGGGTAGGGAGTGGGAGAGGATCTGGAAGGACTTGGGGGAGAGAAAGAATATGAACAAATTAGCTTGAGTTTAAAAATTGTTTAAATAATAAAAAGAAGAACACAAAATAATGAGAAACTTCACCCTACTCAATACTACTCCCTGTAGGCATTTGGTGGCTTTCATGGGCAGGGTTCGTGCTGAATACCTTCAGTTATTGGACAGCTGGGAACATTAGCATTCTCTAGATTGTTGTGTTCACTCAAAGCCTTAAGGGTCTTTTGTCCTTCTTTGAATTGCCAGATTGCTTCTACTATAGTCTGTAAATTATCAATTGTGTTTTAGGACTTAACATGTAAATGGTTTTACTTTTGATTCTTCTACCATGGTGGTTCTAATTCAGCTTTTCTGCTGTGTAAATTCTTTGTTTAAGACAAGTTAAACTTTCACTTAGCTTAAGCAAGTTAAGTTTTGTGGTGTAGATAAATTTACCTCGCAAAAAAAGAGACAGTAAATATTTTCAGTGTTGTGCATCACAATAAATGAATAAAATAAATTTTAAATGTTTTCTCCAGTGTGTGCCCAGTGTGTTAGGAATTCATATGATCACATTTTCAGAATAGAAACTGTCCTAGGGCCATATGGCTAGTGATGGAGGACTCAGAGTCACACAGGCTATTTAGCAATATAGTTATAGCCAAACACTTGGTGATGCTGCCTCAGACATTGAGGCCCAAACTTTGCCCTGGAGATTGGGACAAGAAACAACTTCACGTAGTCATAATTTTCATAAATAAACTTGCCTGAACACTTATTTTTCTTCTTTCAATATCTGAGTTAGAGTAGTGGGTGAAACTGATTTTAATTAGTAAATGTCAATTGTCTCAGACTCATGGGAAAATCCATATTAAAAATATACTAATTTTACATCTGGTGTGTATTTCCTACATTACACTAAAGGTATAGATGCTGTTCTTGTCAGTGAGTGTTTCAGAATCCTATTGATTTTATGAGTTGTGGATAGATGATTAAAAGTCATATTCATAAAATATAGATTAAGTTAATTAAAATATACTAAATTATTTGATAACATGAACATTCAATTAATGCTGCTCTCTTCTAATCATGACTGCTCATGTGGTTTAGTGTGGAAAAGTTCATGGTAGGAAGTCTATTGTTCTGTGATTTTCATGGCTAATTAGAGGTATAGAGCTTGCTATACACTCTTCTCAATGTACACTTTCCAGGATATAAAAAAGAAATGTCTGAAAATTCTCTTATCCTAAGACTTATTAGAATTTTATAGCATTTTTCTTAAAGGAAGCAAAGTCCTTAGTAAACACGAGACAAACTGAAATTATACATCCAAATCTGAGTTTAGTGACATCCTCTGCCTCACTCACTTACTCACTCTCCTGTGTCTTTTCACTTTTATTCTGAACTGTGCGGAAGCTTGCATCTTCTTCCTTGAACATTCCATAGAGACTGTTACACTAGGATACATTAGACTTTATCCCCCAAACACTATCTGATTAATATAGGTCACTAGATTATTTTATTAATATTAATCCACAGAGGAATTATACTATCGAACTTTTGGTTTTGTTATAAAGAAAAATATAATTTTGTTCTATATTTAAAATTAAGAAAATAATTGTAGAGATATTCCAAAGTTTTTTTCTTCTTTCCTAAAGTTATCCATGCATGATTCTATGAAGATTATACCAACATAGTCACAACTCAAGGTCATATCACTTAGGCTAAATTCACTTTCCATAGTTTCTCCAAGGTCTTTTCTTCCCACTTATGTCTAGAAATGAGTCGTATTTATAAGTATCTATTTCAAGCCATTTTCAGAGATTGCAAATTCATCCTTTAACTTTCAGATTTTACTACCCTTTCTCATTTATTTCCTCTGTAGACAGTCAAGGGATTATAGGACTTATAAATTATTAAAATATTTATTACCGTATAGATGTGTACTTTTTAAGAGCACATTTTGATGGACTATGAACACATTCAGAACTGTCTGTGTATCACATATGTTCATCTCAATGGATTTTCTCAGATGTATTCAGTAACGAAGCATAGTCATAAATAATTCTATTAGGAGAAATAACTTTAAAAAAAGCTTTATATACATGGATAATCCTTCATATGCCTCCAAGCCATTTGCCTCTTCCTTCAAAGATTTAATACATGTATTGTATCTACACAGAATAGACTTTCATGAGGTATACTGCTCATTGTTCAGGCGGCTGATATCTTTATTTCTTTTTGTGTCTCTCCTTTTATTTTCTTTATTATATATATTTTTTGAAAATATATTTACACAGATACCCCCCCACTAAGTCAGTCCTAAACACCTGTTCCGAACTTTCAAATTGATTGACTCTTAAATTAATTGCTCTCTCTGTCTCTATCTCTCTCTGTTTCTGCCTCTCTCTCTCTTTTTCTCTCTCTCTTTCTCTCTCTCTCTCTCTCTCTCTCACACACACACACACATGCACACATACACACAGAGACCTATTTCTAAATATAAATTTATTTATCCATTAATTTATTTGCCCTTTGCGACAATGTCTCTTGTCTAACTTAGTCTCAAATTCACCAAGCTGCAAATGATCCTGATCTTGCTATCACCTTGCCTCCACCGTCCCAGGGCTAGAGTTACACGTGTGTGCTGACATGCTGATTTTTGCCTGCTTTCACTTATCCCACTGGTGATTAAGAGTCACTCATGATGTTGAGAAAATGTATACTCATTGTTACTAATGCATATAAATTCATTAATTAATATAGCAATCATTTTATAATCACTTCACTTGATATTGTGGTTCTTCGGTGTTCATAGTTTTGGAAGATGTATTTAGATGAGTAAAGAGCAGAGAAAGGGAAAGCTCTCTCTATTCATTTACTTATCAAGTGCAATGATATGTGCATTTGTGGTTGAGGTGGGTTGGGGCCTCTGCAAAGAATGATGAAATACTGGAGGACAAAGCTATGACAATGAATATATCAGCAACTGTGTCCATTAGCTAATGATAACACATATTAGTAATCAATATTACATTTTAGAAGATGGAGTACACATTATCAAATAGTCTAATTTTTGTCTAATTGTGAATTTTATTATAGCCCTGTGATATTATACCTATTTAGTACTTCCAACAAAAATTAAATGTGTGGCTCCAAATGCATGCAATGTTCAGTTCCAACAATATAAACGTATGAAATTATTACTTCTGCTGAATGTTGCCCAGTGCTAGCTTCCTCATTTATGCTAACAATTTTTATCTTTTCTATCACAGGTTTTAAATTTTAAGCATCATTCTTTTTTGATGGACTTCAATGATTTCTAAATTCCCAAACAAATCTCCCCACACACATAGATATTTAATTGAAAATATCTGGTTTTGTTTCTCATTCTAGTTCTACTTCTACTTTCAGTGTTACTATATAATATCCTTGAAATAAGTTGTGAAGTGAGGCTCGAGTTGCCTGGTTTAGCATAACAGAAACAATAGATGCACAGACATCACAAGTGACAGAATGAGAGTGACCTACAGGACAATAAGACTTGAGAAATGCTATGTTTGTTCTTTCCTGAATATATGGAAAAACTTCAGATTGGTTTGGTTCTTTATAAAAAATGAATTATTTGATTTTATTTTATGTTCATTAGTGTTTTGCCTGTATGTGTTTGCTCACCTCGTGCATGTTTGGTATCCATGGGGCCAAGAACTGGCATCTGACTCCCTGTAACTGGAGTTTAAGAGAGTTGTAATCCACCATGTGAGCGATAGGAATCAAACCTGGGTCTTAACCACTAAGCCATCTCTCTAGTCCTGTTCTAGTCCATGATATGTTTAATTGGCCTTTTCTGTATATCTAAAATTTATTATTTTCAGCTTTTCAGATCATCAAAATATTCAAATATATTTTAAAATTATACAACCAATCATAATTAATGAAAAGTATCAAATCTTTAGATGAAACATATTTAAAACAGGACCTAAAGAGATGGCTCAGAGATTAAGAGTGTGTAGTGCTTTTGACCTGAATTCTGTTCTCAGTACCCACACTGCAGTTTACAGACACTTGTTATTCAGCTACAAGGAGGATCCAAAGCTCCTAGACCCCACTGTTCCCTATATTGATGTCTCCCTATGTAGAGACACATACATACAGAATATAAAAACTTAAAAATATGAACATCTTTTACTTACATTTATGGTGAAGTTTAAAATAATAAAACGTTAAATATATATAATTAATGTGAAGCTTAAATGGCAAGAGTACTAGATTATTGAATAATTGGACTGATTTGCTTGTAGGTAACTCTAAAGAAGATTGAAGTGAAGAGCCAGAAGCTGAGGTCAAAAAATAGAGGCCATTCCAACTGGTGTCACATAATAGCAAGCAGCCAAGTATGTAAAACATAAATGAAAGCTGCTTCAAAAGAGATTTAAAATAAATCATTATTACCCCCTGCCATTCACTTCATCTGAAGAGTGAGATCTTTTTAAAGGTATAATAGCACATGACTATTGACTCAAAATTTTTAAGTAGTCACAAACATAAGAATAAATAGTATACAAGGAAACACACAAAAAGATGATAAGCAAATAGAAAGCTAGTGAAATGGAAAGCGTTAGAAGAAAAGCTTAGGTTTGAAAAACAATCAAGGAAATATTAAATTTCTATAAATATTAATGTGTAGAAGAGTCACAAATACTAGCAAATTTATTTTAACCAGACAAAAGGAAATCTAGGTATAATTAGCATACATATAGTTATAGCAGATCTTTTGCAGTTTCACTATGTTAGATTGCTGGGACACTATACAGTACTACATGCCATCTCTAGACACTAATCTATATGAAGAAGTATATAAATAAACAATATAATCCAGTAAAACCAATAAAACTCAGTAAAAATGTAGATTAATTTATTTCTAAAGAACAGATAAAATATGTATTTAATCTGTTAACGCTTGAATTGAATATATTTACATTTCTAATAACAGAAATGTTACAATCCTTCAATGAAAGAACAATCACCAACACTACCATCACCATCATCACTATAATCACTACCACAATTACCAGCACACCCATAACCACCATCATCAACTTCATTGCTAAAGTTAGAGTGTAATAGAATAGTCAACAAAACGTAAGTAAAGGAACCCTTTATGCAGTATGAGAACAATACAAACTACCATAAAATATCATGATGATTATTAATTACAGACACCTGAGAGGTTTTTCACCAAACTTTTTGAATATTTAAATTCCATTCAAAGACATTTCTCTAAAGAAAAGGAATCAATCTAAAATGAATTGGCTCAATGTTTCTAAATTATAAAAACAATAATAATAAAAAATGTTTGAAAAACAAAAGTATATAATTTATCTTAAGCACAGAGATATACTGAAGAAATATAAGGGCCTTTGTACTTCAGGTACACATTGAACTTAAAAAGGAATCACATTTTCATTATTAGATCACAATCAATGAACCTAGAAATGCCAATAAAAGACCTGAAAAGATATTGTTTTAGATCTAACAAATTTATGAAAAAAATAGGGGTAAAAGAGTTTTAATAAGATAAATTTGATAAACTATCTTTTCTATTTTACTTGTCTTCTCTGAATTTACCATGAAAGGGTATTAAAGTATGTACATATATGAAATATCTAAGTACTGTGGGTTGATTTAAATTATATATATGTTAAAATTCAGACAAGAAATAGATAATTCAGGCCAACCAATTGACATATGTAGAACATACAATATGTGAAATTTTGTGGGTTTTCACTTGAATTGGCTCACATTTTATGAGAATAACATTTGAGATTTTTGGAGTTTATTTTCTTCTATGTTGATGTATATAAAATGATCAAAAGAAATAACTTTGTTATTTTAATCAACTATTGTGTTAATGTACACAATTCTTCTAAATTTTAGAAAGTTTCAAAAGTTTATAAAAAATCTTTCAAATTTATTGGACTCTTTAGAATTAACATTCATCAGATGGCTAAAATCATTACTGGAAAAATAATGTATTGTTCCTCTAGCAATAGGACGTATGTTTAAACAAGAAAAGAAGGAAGTTTAAAAGCATTGATTTATATACATTGAATCATTTGTCCTATAGCAACCATAGAACCATAAAATATCAATCATTGAAAGAGATGCAAACAAATCACTAAAAAAATTCAATAGAGTCCCCCTTCAAAGAAAATGCATTAATTTCATTGAGCCAACCAAGTAGCAATGCTTTGTAAAAATCAAAGAAATTGAGATTTAAAATGATAAAATAATGAACAAATAGTCAATGGTTCCAGGAAACTGACATTTGAAGACCAAGAAACAATTAGAAAAGTTGATTCCCAAAATACTCATGAAAATTAAAATCTGGAAATGTAGGGTTCAATAAAAACAGAGTTTTTGGCATGCAAGTTAAATTAGGTTAAGTTTTATAATCATTCATGACCATTTATGGATTAAAATGAGATGAGGGATACAACATATTTTCTAGCAGTGTGAGGTTTACAACTTGAAGGGAATTGGGCTTGAAGAGAGACCTCATAAGCATCACTCATTGATCCAAATAGAAGTGATATTTCCTATAAAGAAACACATCAGCAGAAACAATAAACACATTTAAAGTATGTCACTGAAGCCAACAGCATCCTGTGAGGAGTGGACTCAGTTTGTTACTAAAATGAATATTTAGAAACACTATGAAACCCACGTAGTTAGGGGGAAGAAATGTCAACTATGGGCAGAGGGAGAAATCCAGCTAATATATGTTCCTTATGCATTCTTCAAACATAGAATGAGTCCAGAGCTTGCATTGTCTTGTCAGAGATGTCCTGACTTCAGTTCTATGTACTGGTGTGTGCAACTCTCACAGAGTCAGTTATTGAGTGTAGGTCAATTCTGAGAGGTAACATACAACTGTCTAATGACAATATCGTTAACAATGCAGAGAAAGTCTGGCTCCAAAGGGAGGTTGGGAAACTGAGCATCCTTGAAGCCGTAACAGACAATACAAGGGGCAAAGGGCATTTAAAGTAAATTTCAACATTTGCAATCTGAAAGAAATATTCTTGAAACCTTCTTTTTGGAAAGGTTTGTAAGGAAAGCTGCAGTGTTAAAGTTTACAGTATGAAGAAGTATAAGCCAGGCCAGAGAATTCAATTCTGAACTATTGAATTTGGCTCAATTTTTATTTATTTAAAAGTTAAAATTTCCAAAGACTTTGCAGATATAATGATGTGGACACTAGCAACGTCGTGGTAAATGCCAGTTGACTTGGTTCTTCTAAGTATCCGTAGTCAGCTCATTCTAAACAACCTTGCTTTGTAGCAAATGGACCAAGAGGCTGAGAACAAAAAACAAAGAAATGAATATTTTTTACTGCAAAAATGCTAAATGTGTAACTATATCAGAAGAAAATAACTATCTTCCTCTTTAAGAAATAGCATACTACATAATATGTAAAATTAAAAAATATAAGTAACATTTCAAATGAATGCAAATACAATATATACAAAGGAGGAAAATAACCTGTGTTTTAAAACACATCAAAAGATAATGTTCCAATTTTCAGGATGGCTTTTAAAATTAAAGTTCATGGGAGTTTCAATGTTGTATTTAATCAGAAGATCACCTTCAAGAGTTCTAGGGAGAAAGTAACCATTCCCTGTTGTTTTTCCTAGTATTTCATCAGATTTGGCATGATACTGTATAATGACTTCATTTCTCTCACAGGGAAAAAAATGAGTTTGTTGTAGAGTGAGAATCTGCAATAAATCTTACGAGGACTCGGCAGTGTGGCGTTTATTGCCATTTCTTCCGTTTGATTTAGCAGGTCTGCCCTTCAATATTTCTTTCCCCGAAATCCTTGCCCAAGTCTGTTTTTCAAACAATTTATACTGGTGGTGTATTTACAGCCTTAGGTAGTCTGTGGTGTACGTTACTGCGTCAGAATGGCCCCACTCTGGTATATTTAGAGAAACTTCTGGGCATCTTTGGTAAAACTCAATTATTTTAAGGTTCCATATCTTCTGGATAAAGGAGCAGGAAACATGGCGTGTTAGTCCGTGAGGGAAGTTTTGCTTTAAGTATTTGTTATATATTTTACTGTTTGTTTGAAAGGGAACGGTACCTGGAGATGGATTTGATAGATCTACTATTCTTTGTATCTTAACTTGTCAAATGTCATGAATGCTAAACAAGAACTACATGCGTTATAAAAGTAAAGGGCCCAAACCTTTTTCATTTGTTGCTTCTAGTCAGACATTTATACTGAAGTAAAAATTAAAAGCTTTTGTTGTTGCTGTTGTTAGCTATGTTCTCATTGAGTAAACAGAGTTTCTTTGTCTTCTTTTTGTTTGTTCAAGTGGTGGGGGGACTAAATATACAGCTGTAAGGATATCAAGCAAGAGGCCTACCATTGAATAATACCTCTAGCCTCTGGGAGACACTTTTTCGTGAGTCCTACAATCATACTAAGTATAGTTGATTTATGTATTTTTAAATATTTGTAGCAAACAAATGTTTAACAGAAGACCACATTTAAGATAATTAAAAATCTACAAGGGATTATTTCACTTGATATTTACAAGATTTTCCTGTCCATATATGTGGTTTTTATACTAATTATTTTGAAAAAAAAAAAAACCATAGGAAATAATACGAAGCTAGTAATTTATGACTCTATTTCTTTTGACCCAGGATGTACCCAGTTTATTATGTGGAATTTGTTTTGCCCTAAACTGAAGATTGAACAGTCTGAGCCTTATAAGATATCAATACTTCAGTTCATAGTTTATCAGTCTTAATCAAGTTGCTACCTGCTATAAAACAGAAATAAAACAGAAAAAGACCTTTTTGGTGGGATCTACTGAGCAAAGTAAGAATTAGTTTGTCTACTTTCAGAATTGTGAAATTGAATCTCAAAGGAAATTCATAGCACTTTCCCCCAATCAAGGAGAAGGTTTCTGATTTAACTTCAAATAGTAGTGTCAAGTTGTAGCAGTAATATATCACCGTTAGAAACACAGAGGTGTGAAGACTTCCGGCGCTGAATCCAAAGTTGAACAAAGGCCCTTAGTAATCCTTATCCACAACACACTTAGAGCTTCGGGTGGGTTTTTAGCGTATCACAAATGCTCAGACTTCTATTATCATTTTTGACCATGTTCCAGCATTTCCTTTTTAAAATCTCAGTCTGTCAGGTCCATGGGTAAAATGACTGGGCTTGGGATACCAATAAAGGAAAGGACTAATTAGCAAACCCTTAAAAGTACAATTAGACACAATAAAAGTTGGGTTTGACTTTTTAGAAGGCAGAATAAAAGAACTGGTAAATAAGAATGAGACAAAACAAAGAAGAGAAGCACAAGAACCAAGACCTTTTCCAAAAAAAAAAAAAGACAAAAAAAAACAAAAAAAAACCCAACCAAACAAAAAAAACCAAACAAACAAAAAAAACCAAACCACTAATTATTGAAGGATTAACAAAGGCGAAATAGCTTTATAGATTTAAGAACAGAAATAATATGGTAATTCTGATAAAATTATGTTTAAGAAAGCAAAATTGATCTTAAATTATAGTAAAATTATATAACATATGGAACAGAGAAGAAGAGAGAAGATTAAGGATCAGATGTTCTACTTTTCCAAGGATAATGTGACCCAAAACAAACAAAATAGCTTCTTAGAAATCCATAACAATGACTTGAAACATTGACTGTGGACTACTTGAAACGACTGTTCTCATCACTTAATGTCTTATAAAATTTTGATTGTGTAATATAACTATAGAGAAATAATATAAATTCTAAGCCTACTACATTAAATGTGAATTTTATTTTATTTATTGGTTATTTTATTTATTTACATTTCAAATGCAATCTCCTTACCTGTTTTCCCCCCACAAACCCTCTATCCCATCCACCCTCCTCCTGCCTCTATGGGACTGCTCCTCTACCCACTCACCCACTCCCGCCTCACCACCCTAGCACCCCACTACACTGGGGCATTGAGCCTCCACGGGACCAAAGGCCTCCCTTCCCATTGATGCCAGGTAAGGCCATCCTCTGCTACATATGCCATGGGTCCCTTCATGTGTACTCTTTGGTTGGTGGTTTAGTCCCTGGGAGCTCTAGGGGTTCCTTTTAGTTGATATTATTGTTCTTCCTATGGGGTTAAACTATACCCTTCAGCTCATTCAGTACTCTCCCTAACTCTTCCATTGGGATCCCCGTGCTCAGTCTTATCGTTGGCTGCAAGCATATGCATCTGTATTGGTCAGGCTCTGTGGTATAAATGTAAATTTTAAACAACAAAATTCAAAAAGGTTTCTCAAAGATAAAGTTAAATTTTTATACTATCTTACATGGGTTAAGTACCTGAAATTGAGTAAAACTGAATAAAGTGATAACAAGCTCAGAAATATAATTATCTTTAATTATAATACATAGTTTAATTTATTGATGTAATTTATGT
Organism: Rhynchomys soricoides; assembly: GCA_019843965.1. Taxonomy (NCBI): domain Eukaryota; kingdom Metazoa; phylum Chordata; class Mammalia; order Rodentia; family Muridae; genus Rhynchomys; species Rhynchomys soricoides. The sequence goes on from JADRCH010000215.1 coordinate 3,856,444, forward strand.
ATTTTTCATTAAAGTTGAAGAATGAGGAATAATAGAACTATGAAAAATTATTACTCAATTAAAATAAGAACAATATTATTTTATATTTCAATTAAATATTTTTCTGTAATAACTTCAAGTCACTGTATTAGTCAGGGTTCTCTAGAGTCACAGAACTTATAGGTAGTCTCTATATAGTAAGGGAATTTGTTAATGACTTACAGTCTGTAGTCAAATTCCACAACAATGGTCAGCAGTAGCTGTGAATGAAAACCCAAGGATTTAGCAGTGGCTTAGTCCCACAAGGCTCGCAGGTGAAGAAGATTGAATCTTCCTCCTTCCAATGTCCTTATGTAGGTCTCCAGCAGCAGGTGTTGCCCAGATTAGAGGTGTGTACCACCACACCTGAAACTTGTGTGTTTCCAGACTCAAGTTCTAGATCACAGGTGAGCCCTCTAATTCTGGATTGTAATTCACTTCAGCTACAGTCAAGTTGACAGCCAGAAATAGCCACTACAGTCACCTTCACTAAATGCATTCTCAAAGTCATTATCAGAATTATACTTAACTGTATAGTTCATATATATATATATATATATATATATATATGTGTGTGTGTGTGTGTGTGTGTGTGTGTATACATGTACATACAAACCATATGTGATGAAGATAAACTTCTAAGTATAATGATGAACAGTGAACTTCTCATTGCCACAGAGCTGGCAAGTTGCTCAAATGAGGAATATGCTTCTTAGGATATATCACTCAGTACTTCATGACTATAATAAAATGCTTAAGGCAGGCCACTTTTAAAGAAAAGGGTGTAAGTCTAAGAGTTCAAAATTCAAGTAACACAGCTATGTTTATATTTTGTACACAATGATTATAATTAATTCTATAGTAAATTTTTCATTCTGACTTTGTTTAATCCCCCATTTATGGAATTTGCTTACTATGTCGTATAACCACTGAAATCCTAAAATCTCTTTCATATATATATGAATGAATGCGGTACAGGGTACAGGCGTATGGCTCAGTGAGTAAAGTATAAAGTCACATATTCCTAAGTTTTGCAACTCGAGTTCAAGCCTCCAGATTAGCATGAAAGGAGAAAGTCAACTCCAACAAGGTGTCCTCTGACCAACACAGGACTTTGTAGCATACAAATGTACCCAAACAAATACACATGCATAGATACATACACTCAATAAATACATGCAATAACAATGGAAGAATTCTGCTAAATCAGGGTATATAAAGTAGTTTTGCAAAATTATTAATTTTTAATGTTACATTTAAGCCTTAGCTCTTAAATTACTACTAAAAGCCATGATAGATATTTATCTAATATTATGGATTTTCACATAGAAGAAATTCTACAGATCTTTTCAAGCTCATGATATATGATTTATATGCAAGAAAAGATATGAACCAAAAAAAAAAATACTGTCAATTGTTTATTCTAAATAATGAGGTATGATCACATTCAAAGAGCGATCAGAACCAAATAAGGCTTTTTCCCTTTTGAATCCCTGTTAAAATCTTAATCGCTGGACGCTGAATTTATGTGTAAAATTGGTCCAGGTACATAAAATCAAGAAGCGAAATAACATTTGTCCCTACAAGAATAGAATGTGACCTTAATGCAGTTTAAGTCACCTTCTATGAAAGTAAAAGAATCTTGTGGATAGAAGCACCAGGAAAATAAACTAGAATTATATTGTGCATATCTAATTAATATAGATGGTAGATACACCTGACTTCTCTTTATTTGACTCAGAAAAGGTGATGTCACAGGCCTGTAATTGTAGATTACCATATTAATGTGTATAAAGTAGTTTCGCTTTACAAATTTTATTTGATTTTAATTTGCTTACAGTGTTATAATTCCCAAAGATTGGTAACATAATAATTCAATTAAATATAAAATATATGAAATTAAATAGGTACACAGTCATTCATCTACTGATGGGCACATAGGTTGATTTCTTGTCTTGTGACTAATGATGCAATGAAGATGAACAGGTAAGTATCTCTTCAGTTTAAAGCTTTATTTCAGTTGATATTTTTACCCAGAAGTGGGATTGAAGCACCATACAGGAGTTAAATTTCATTTTTTTAAATTTTTTTTTATTGGTTATTTTGTTTATTGACATTTTCTGTGATTCAGTAACACCCATACAGTTTTCCATAATAGACATACTAATGTATTTCCATCAACAATATTCAAGAGTGTTTTTTCTTCAATTCATTTATACTTTTTCTCCACCTTCAATTTCTGGAATATCATTTGACATTAAAAAAAATTCCCTCATTTACATCTACATGAATGAAACTGGAAAAGATCTAATTAGAGATAATAATTAATCTAAGCAATGGAGTACAAGTACCACATGATCCCGCTTGCATGTAAAGCTTAAAATTAACCATCTAATAGAAGTAAGGTACAGAATGGTGGGAAGATGTTAGAAATATGTATAATGTTCCTTACATTTTTTGATGCTATGGACATATCTATTAGACATAATGAGAGAGAGAGAGAGAGTGCGAGAGAGAGACAGAGAGAGAGACCTTATCCTGCATTCTGCTTTCATTCTTAATTCTCATGAGACACAGAGATGCTTAGCATACATTCATGATAGGTCTTTGATTTCTTTATTTTACCAGATGATATAAGTTTGAAAGAGATTTTATTTTCCAAATATTTTATCAGTTATATTATATTTTAAGATGCGGTTCTATCGTTTCATGAAATGTCAGTTCACTGTGTATGATACATATATTATGCACTTGTTCTCATATGTGTCAACTTTCGGCAGACCAAATGCTTGGGTTTTCTTGTCCATTTTGAAAAATTTCAAAGATCAGTAAAGACCTAGTCAGAGACAGAGATGCTCCTTTGCCTGCGGACCATCACTGCAAGGAGAGTAACCTGAGAGGAAGTTCTTAAGAAATCTTCAGTGATATCACATAACAAAGATGCTTAGAATCTATACTTGGGCAAGAAACCAACTCACATAAAGCAATATTGAAAGCAACATTTTAAAAAATAAGACAAAATTTATACCAAGAGATACTGTAGTATTTCATTTGAAATTATCCCCTTAAATTTTTGAGAACATATTTACTGCTTTAGCCATTAAAATTTGATGCCATAATAATCAACTAAAAAGAAAAAAAACCTGATTTATATGTAATAAAAATCTATTTCACTTAAAATAATATAGTATGCAGTTAATACTGTAAGAAAGATTAGATCCCAGCACTGATCCATCTTTGATCTTGGCCATCAATGTTGGCAGTCCTTGAGAATATTTAGCATGAGCCTAGGACAGAAGCCTTCTGGTTTCCATCTGTGGCCAGGGACCTCAGTCTGTGCCACAGGGCTCCGTAGCCAAATAGCTCCAGGAGAAAGAGAGCTTTCCAAGAGTGTGTACAAGTTTGTGAGTGGAGGTAAGACAAGCACCACTGCTCTGCAGAACCCTCAGGACACTGCAGAACTCTCAGGACACAGGGACCAAGGAGCAGCCAGGACACAAGAGACAGGAGCCTTCCAGTTTATGCCTGTGCCCTGTGCCACATGGCTCCAAATAGTGCAGGGAAAGAGCTAGCCTCCCAGGAGTGTGCACAAGCCTTTGAGAAGGGGAAGGCCAGGATCTTTGCTCAGAGGGACCCACCCAGCACCCTCAGGACACAGGAACTGAGGAGTGGCCTTGCCGTTTCCTTCTACAGCCAGGGAGCTGATCATGTGAAACAGGGCTTCATACTCAAATAGTGCCAGGAAAGAATTGGACTCCCAGGAGTGCCAAGACACCTTTGAGCACAGGCAAGATCACCACTTTTGTTCAAATTCCTAGATAAAGAGGGACCATCACACAGCCATCAGGACACAGGAACCAAGGAACAGCTGAGGACAGGATTCTTCTGGTTTCTGTCTGCACCCCAGAGCTGACCCTGTACCACAGCTCTCCAAATCCAAATTCCTCTCAGAGAAAGCTGGTCTCCAAGGAGTACTGACACAGAAGCTTGCAGGAGGGAAAAGCAACAGTCAGAGAGAACAAGACCAGCTAACATCAGAGATAACCAGATGGTGAAAGGCAAGGGCGAGAACATAAGGAACAGAAAAAATGATGACTTGGCATCATCAGAACCCAGTTCTCCCACCGCAGTGAGCCCTGGATAACCCAGTACAACAGAAAAAACAAGACTCAGATTCAGAATTACTTCTCATGAAGATGATAGAAGACTTTAAGAAGGATATAAATAACTCCCTTAAAGAAATACATGAGGACACAGTAAACAGCTAAAAGCCCTTAAAGAGGAAACACAAAAATCCCTTAAAGAATTACAGGAAAACACAATCAAACAGGCAAAGGAAATAAACAAAACCATCCAGGATCTAAAAGTAGAAATAGAAACAATAAAGAAATCACAAAGGGAGACAACCCTGGAGATAGAAAACCTAAGAAAGAGATCAGGAATCATAGATGCAAACATCAACAGAATACAAGAGATAGAAGAGAGAATCTCAGGTACAGAAGATACCATAGAAAACATTGACACAACAGTCAAAGAAAATGCAAAATGCAAAAAGCTCCTAACCCAAAACATCCAGGAAATCCAGGATACAATGAGAAGATGAAAACTAAGGATAATAGGTATAGAAGAGAGTGAAGATTCCCAACTTAAAGGGCCAGTAAATATCTTCAACATAATTATAGAAGAAAACTTCCCTCACCTAAAGAAAGAGATGAACATAAACATTCAAGAAGCCTACAGAACACCAATTAGATTGGAACAGAAAAGAAATTTCTCCCATCACATAATATTCAAAACACCAAATACACACAACAAGGAAAGAATTTAAAAGCAGTAAGGGAAAAAGGGCAACTAACATATAAAGGCAGACCTAACAGAATTACATCAGACTTCTCACCAGAGACTATGAAAGTTAAACGATCCTGGGCAGATCTCATACTGACCCTAGAGAACACAACTGCTAGCCCAGGCTACTATACCCAGCAAAACTCTCAATTACCATACATGGTTAAATCAAGATATTCTATGACAAAACCAAATTTACACAATGTGTTTCCACAAACCCAGCCCTACAAACATAATAGATGGAAAACACCAACACAATACCCTAGAAAAAGCAAGAAAGTAATCTTTCAACAAACTCAAAAGAAGATAGCCACACAAACATAAAAATAACATCAAAAATAAGAGGAAGCAACAATCTCTATTCCTTAACATCAATGGACTCAATTTCCCAATATAAAGACATAGACTACGAGATTCGATATGTAAACAGGACCCAGCATTTTGCTGCATACATGAAACACATCTCAGTGTTAATGACAAACAGTACTTCAGAGTAAAGGGCTGGAAAACATATTTTCAGGCAAATGGTCTCAAGAAACAGGCAGGAGTAGCCATTCTAATATCAGATAAAATAGACTTTGAACCAAAAGTCATCAAAAACAATAAGGAAGGACACTTCACACTCATCAAAGGAAAAATCTACCAAGAACTCTCAATTCTGAAAATGTGTACTCCAAATGCAAAGGCACCCACATTCATAAAAGAAACTTTACTAAAGATCAAAGCACCTCACACAATAGTAGTGGGAGACTTTAACCCCCCACTCTCATCAATGGACAGATCTTGGAAACACAAACTAAACAGAGACACAGTGAATCTAACAGAAGTTATGGACCAAATGGATTAAACAGATATCTATAGAACATTACATCCTACATCAAAAGAATATACCTTCTTCTCAGCACCTCATGGTACCTTCTACAAAATTGAGCATATAATTGGTCACAAAGCAAACCTCAACAGATATAAGAAGATTGAACTAATCCCATTCCTCCTATCAGATCACTACTGATTAAAGATAGTCTTCAAAAACAACAGAAACTCCACATACACATGGAAGCCAATGATAACTTGGTCAAGGAAGAAATAAAGAAAGAAATTAAAAACTTCCTAGAATTTAATGAAAATGAAAATACAACATACCCAAACTTATGGGACACAATGAAATCAGTGTTAAAAGGGAAACTCATAACTCTGAGTGCCTCCAAAAAGAAACTGGAGAGAGCATATACTGGCAGCTTAACAGCACACCTGAAAGCTCTAGAACAAAAAGACACTAATACACCAAAAAGGAGTAGATGGCAGGAAATAATCAACCTCAGGGCTGAAAACAACAAAGTAGAAACAAAAAGAACTATACAAAGAATCAAAAAAAAACAGGCTGTTAAAATCAGGAATGAAAAAAAAAGATTTAACAACAGAATCTGAGGAGATTCAAAAAATCATCAGATCCTGCTACAAAATCCTATCTGCAACAAAATTGGAAAATCTGGAGGAAATGGACAAATTTCTAGACAGATGCCAAAGTTAAGTCAGAAGCAGATAAACTATCTAAACAGTCCCATAACCCCTAAAGAAATAGAAGCAGTCATTAAAAGTCTCCCAACCAAAAAAAGCCCAGGACCAGATGGGTTCAGTGCAGAATTCTATCAGATCTTCCAAGAAAACCTAATACCAATACTCTTCAAACTATTCCACAAAATAGAAACAGAAGGAACACTACCCAATTCATTCTAAGAGGACACAGTTACACTGATACCAAAACCTCACAAAGATCCAACAAAGAAAGAAAACTTCAGACCAATTTCCATTATGAATAACTGATGCAAAATTACTAAATCACATTCTCGAAAACTGAATCCAAGAACACATCAAAATGATCATTCACCACAATCAAGTAGGCTTCATCTCAGGAATGCAAAAATGGTTCAATACCCAGAAATCCATCAATGTAATCCACTACATAAACAAACTCAAAGAAAAAACCACATGGTCATTTCGTTAGATGCTGAAAAAGCATTTGACAAAATTCAACATCCCTTCATGATAAAAGTTTTGGAAAGATCAGGAATTCAAGCAGTATACCTAAACATAGTAAAGCAATATACAGCAAACCAGTGGCCAACATCAACCTAAATGGAGAGAAAATCGAAGCAATTCCACTACAATCAGGGACTAGGCATGGTTGCCCTCTCCCTATCTATTCAATATAGTACTTGAAGTTCTAGCTAGAGAAATTAGACAACAAAAGGAGGTCAAAGGAATACAAATTGGAAAGGAAGAAATCAAAATATCACTATTTGCAGATGATATGATGGTATACTTAAGTGACCTGAAAAACTCCACCAGAGATCTGCCACAGCTGATAAACACCTTCAGCAAAGTGGCCGGATACAAAATTAACTCAAGCAAATCAGTATCCTTCCTATATTTGAAGGATAAACAGTCTGAGAAAGAAATTAGGGAAATGACACCCTTCACAATAGACACAAACAATATAAAGTATCTTGGTGTGATCTAACCAAACAAGTAAAAGATTTGTATGACAAGAACTTCAAGTCTCTGAAGAAAGAAAACAAAACAAAACAACAACAAAAACAAAAAACAAACAAAAAAACAAAAAACAAAAAAATCCTCAGAAAATAGAAAGATCTTCCATGCTCATGGATTGGCAGGATTAATATAATAAAAATGGCCATCCTGTCGAAAGCCATCTAAAGATTCAGTTCAATCCCCATCAAAATTCTAACTCAATTCTTCATAGACTTAGAAAGAGCAATTCTCAAATTCATTTGGATAACAAAAATCCCATGATAACAAAACTATTCTCAACAATAAAAGAACTTCTGGGGGAATCAGCCTCCCTTACCTCAAGCTGTACTACAGAGCAGTAGTGATAAAAACTGCATGGTCTTGGTACAGGACAGGCAGGTAGATCAATGGAGTAGAACTGCAGAACCAGAAATGAACCCACACACTTATGGTCAGTTGATCTTTGACAAAGGAACTAAAACCATCCAGTGGAAAAAAAGACAGCATCTTCAACAAATGGTGCTGGTTCAACTGGCAGTCAACATGTAGAAGAATGCAAATTGATCCATTCCTATCTCCCTGTACAAAGCCCAAGTCCAAGTGGATCAAGAACCTCCACATAAAATCAGATACACTGAATCTAATAGAAGAGAAAGTGGGGAAGAGTCTCAAACACATGGGCATAGCAGAAAAATTCCTGAACAGAACACCAATGGCTTGTGCTGTAAGATGAAAAATCAACAAATGGGACCTCTTGAAATTACAAAGTTTCTGTAATGCAATGTGTCAGTAGAACAAAATGGCAGCCAACAGATTGGGAAATGATCTTCACCAATCCTATGTCCAATAGTGGGCTAATATCCAATATATACAACGAACTCAAGATGTTAGCTCCAGAGAACCAAATAATCCTATCAAAAATGGGGGACAGAGTTAAACAGAGAATTCTCAACTGAAAGGCTGAGAAACACCTAAAGAAATGTTCAACATCTTTAGTCATCAGGGATATGCAAATCAAAACAACCCTGAGATTCTACCTCACACCAGTCAGAATGGCTAAGATCAAAAACTCAGCTGACAGCAGATGTTGGCGAGGATGTGGAGAAAGAGGAACACTCCTCCATTGCTGCTGGGATTGCAAGCTGGTACAACCACTCTGGAAATCAGTTTGGTGGACCCTCAGAAAAATGAACATGATACTACCTGAGGACCCAGCTATACCACTCCTGGGAATATACTCCCATATGTAATAACATACTCCAACATGTAATAAGGACACATACTCCACTGTGTTCATAGCAGCCATATTTTTAATAGCCAGAAACTGGAAACAACCCAGATGTCCCTCAACAGAGGAATGCATACAGAAAATGTGGTACATTTACACAATGGAATACTATTCAGCTATTAAAAACAACGACTTAATGAAATTCTTAGGCAAATAGATGGAACTTGAAAATATCATCCTGAGTGAGGTAACTCAGTCACAAAATAAAAAACAGGGTATGTACTCACTGATAAGTGGATATTAGCCCAAAAATTCGGAATACTCAAGATTCAAGTCACAGAAACTGTTGGACTGAGCATGGAGTCCCAGATGGCGGAGTTAGAGAAGAGACTGAAGGAACTGAGTGAGTTTGCAGCACCATGAAGGGAGCAACGGTGTCAACTGGCCTGACCCCTCAATGATCCCGAAGATTGGACCACCAACCAAAGAATACACATGGAGGGACCCGTGGTTCTGGCCACATATGTGGCAGAGGAGGGCCTTGTTGGCCATCAGTGGGAAAAGAAGCCCTTTGGTCTGAGGGTGTTAGATGCTCCAGTATAGGGGAATTCCAGGGAGGGAAGCCTGGAGTCGGTGGGTGGGGGTGGGGAATACCTTCATAGAGGCAGGGAGAGGGGGATGGGATAGGAGGTTCCAAGGTGAGACCTGGAAAGGGGAAAACATTTGAAATGTAATTAAATATCAAACATTTTTTAAAAAAAGAAAAAATTGTATCTCAATTTCAGAATAAATCTATAGCATATTTGTTGTCATTTTATGGGTGACACAATTAAAAAGCAGAATGAATATAACTTGTTCAGTTTGTGGCAAATAAAGGGATGTTCAATGTCTGCAATCCCAAATACTTCCCCTCTGTATATATGGTTTTATGTTTATGAAACTTATTATTATAATAAATGAACCAAAGAATAAAAAAGGAATATTTAGCATATCATGTGCTTGCAACTGAATAGGTAGTACATGCTAATAAAAATAGATTGTAACCGTTGTATACGGCCAATTCATTGTATTGACAATTTTAATGAACAAAATGACTTCCCAGACATGACTGTAATACTAACCATCAATCAAATGCTTTAACATAAATTGGGAATCTAGATAGATGAACTACCTCAATTATCATTCTATTATAAGTGGAATTAAGAAATTCAGTAGGAGACTACCCTTCAAAATTAGAGACAGATGTCTATCTGACATACTAGGTTAAAATAAAACTACTAAAAATGGAGTGTATTAGTTAGATTTCATTCAAAAATGACTGGCAGAAACAACTTAAAGAAGAAATCATTTACTTTAGTTCAAGGTTTCTGAAGTGTCAGTGCATGGTTTCCAGCTGTTGTGCTGCTGGGCGACTGTCATTTATTTCATTAGGAGTACACAGTAGAGGAAAGAAGTTGATTTTGTGGCAAATCAGGAAACCAAAAGACAGCATAAGAAGGTATAAAATATATCATTTTTTCTTTTATTTGATATTTTCTTTATTTACATTTCAAATGTTATTCCCTTTCCAGGTCTCTCCTCTGAAAACCCCCTATCCCAAACCCTTCCCCCTGCCTCTGTGAGGGAGCTTCCCCACCCACCCACCCACCCACTCCTGCCTTCCTGCCCTGGCATTCCCCTACACCGGATTATGGAATCCCCACAGGATCAAGGGCTGCTCCTCCCCCTCATGTCCAACAAGGCTATCCTTTACTACATATGCTGTCAGAGCCATGGGTCCCTCCGTGTGTACTCTTTGGTTGGTGGTCCAGTCCCCAGGAGCTCTGGGAAGTCTGGCCGGTTTCTCCCCCCACAGGGCTGCAAACCCCTTCTTCTTCAGTCTCTTCTCTAACTCCTCTGTCAGGGACCCCGCACTAAGTCCAACGATTGGCCGCGAGCATCCACCTCTGTATTTATCAGGCTCTGGCAAAGCCTCTAAGGAGACAACTATATTTTGAAAAGCAAATGCAACAGAAATTAATAAAGCTTGTAAGTGCTTCATTGCAAGGTACTGTTCCTTCTCCATACATAAAGAAAAAAAGAACAACAAAAATAAAATTTTATTAAATTTACGTATTAGGGAGAATCCATGCTATGGGCGTGAATGTGGAGGTCAGTGTGTAGTTTGCAGGAATTGATTGGGTCCTGGTTTGGTGGTTGGTAATCTAACCCCTGAGAGATTTTGGTGGCCCAAGAATGAAAACTGTATTTTATTTGTATTGTATTTTCTTATCTTGTCCTTGAAATGTTTTCAAATCTTAATAGTCCTTGAACATAAGTTTGAAGGGTTGCGAAGAGTTGTCATGACGACAGTAGCTAAACTGTTTATCTTGTCAGCCTGTTGATAAGAAGAAGTTGCAATCAAACTTATACGTCAGGGATACTGTAGACTTTTTTTTTTTTTTCCTTTTAAATTGTATACTTTTGTTTTAATATGAAGGAGCTAAACATCCCTTTAGGGAGCAAATCAGCTCCGCAGTGCCTCCGAGCGCGGGACTCTTTGTTCTCTTCATCCCGGTCATACTTTCTACTATGGAAAGCCCAAATTTCTCAAAGTCTATTAATTTTGTAGCTTGTCTAGATACCCTTGTCTTTCTCTAATCTACTTCAGGTTCGATAAGTCAGTGAAATATTAAAATTGCTTAACATATGCTGAGTAATTCGGAGGTAATTGTACTTGAACATTTTCTTCAATTTAGAAATTACTGCATAAAATCCAGTTTCCTTTTGTTACTCCTCAATTGCTATTAATCATTTAAAAGGTTTACAGTAAGACAGTTGTGAAAGTCAATAGCACCATCAACTTGTCTATCTTACCTCCAGGAATTTATCATTAAAAAGGAAGTTCAGATCATTTTAGGGATTTATGATCAACCCAAAAAACCCTTTCACTGTTTAGCATCTGATTGATGGAGATATTTAGCAATCAATAGCCCAGATATAAATGTCACATTTGTTTATGAATGGGTAAATATTAATGACTCCCTATCTCCCTCTTAGTGGTTGGATACAACTCAATAAAAACATGGCCTATGTCAATATGTATAAAATACAGCTTTGATATAGGTGGTCCTGCATTTACAAAAATGTGACTAGCAGAAAAAAATATTATGTATACATCCATGACTCTGTGACAAATGAAAAATGTAAGGAAGAATGTTAGAATGTTAGAAGCAATCTCCAGAGAAACAAGAATAAGGAGACAGAGACAGACAGAGAGAAAGAGAGAGAGAGAGAGAGAGAGAGAGAGAGAGAGAGAGAGAGAGAGACTTGGGACCTTAATACAGACAAGCAGATTAATACAATAAATATAGCACAATAAACCATTGCATAAAGCAGAAATGAGCTAAGAGCTCATCTTGCACAGACATACAATATATATCTGCTTCAAAACTAAGGACTAGTAAAAGAGAAAAAGTCCAGAGTATGTCTTTGCTGCAGAGCAGAAGATGTGGCTTGCAGTGTGATGCTACAAGCGTCGTTTTTAATTGTTATTTCTTTCTTTTCATGTTGCATGCTCTACTTTACCAAAACTCAAAGGGAAGACTTTGGTTATATAGCTCATCAGTCTAGCCTTTGCCTAGCATACTCTAGGCACTGGGATTAATCATGAGTACCACAAATTCAAATAGGGCTTGTGGAAATCAAGATGATGGTGGTAATGATGATAAAGACAGAATCAGTGTAGATAGCCTAAGAATGTTTTACCTTCTTAAAGACTTTTTGATGCAAAACTAGCTTCATTTAGCATGAGCCTCAGTCATGTTTCTGAACTGATTAGTTTCTCATCATATTTAAGAAAATATATTTGACAATGGAATTACTGCTTTTTTAAATAATGAAATAGTTAAGTCTTGTAATGAGTGAGGGAGAGAATACTAAAGATGTTTTTTTTCTCTAGAAGAAGAATGACTCATATACCAAAACTCTACAAAATATTTATTTCACGTGCTGGTGACTTTGTCATATGTGTGAGAATGGGTGGATTTGAACCAGGCAAGGTCAAAGGTAAGATGCATGTTCTAAATTATTGACATGGCTTTGTTGAGAGACAATGTTGTACTGTCCATTGCAGGACTTTGGGCGGTTGTAATAGTTGTCCTGGCAACTTGAAGATCTTAGTTTATGGTAATCAGGGTCTGCACATTTAACATGAGAAATTTCATGCATATATATATATATATATATATATATATATATTATAGAAGAAATTTTAAACATTTGTGGACATAGGGCATGTGTGTGTGTGTCTGAGTGTATATGTATGTGTGTGTGTGTCTGTGTGTGTTTGTGTTACTTGATGAATCCACCGAATACTTTGTCACATAATTTTCTAATCTACAAAAATATCAAAGGTTAAAGAGGAAACAAAATCTTGAGTGTGTGTATACTTATAAAAAATATGTGGTAAGCTCATTAAATTGATGGCATAATTCTGATGAGGCCTAGTGAATAAGAACTCACAGAAGTCATTACCATACAGACATGCACAAGCACATGTATTATACACTCATATGCGGGGATTTTGGCCATTGTCAGAATGTTGCCTTTGGCATGAAGGCTATGTTGTGACATTGAATACTAGACCTCTAAATTTCATAGATAATGGCTTTTACATTTGTAGACAGTGTTCTGATCTATTGGCCATGAAAGCCCTAAGCATGCTTCCTGTGAAAAGGAACAAGAATTTGGAAGGCATTAGAATCACTCTATGACATTCAAAATTTTCTGGTCCTTGAATTTTAAGGATGAGTAGATCTAATGGTCCTTGAAGACACAGCATGTTAGAATTATAGTACATAAGAAATAAAACTGCTAACAACCTGGAAGCTTCATACCTACTGGTGAAATTTCACATTACTGAAAGACACCATTTACAATATTTGGGGAGGAAAATATTGAACAAGCTCACTCACTTCTGAACCATTGTAAGGCACAATAATGCTTGATATGGCAAAATATGCCCACTCTGAAATAGTGAACTGAGTATTATAAGAGGAACTAACTATGTTTATTGCATTTTTTAAATGTTCTACAAGGTGTAACTAGGGCCTGATATTGATGAATAAGCAAAAAAAAAAAATAAAAAGAATGTGAGCATCTAGGTCATAGGCCCTTTGGGAAAACCTTATACTATTGTTCTGCCAAATGAACACAAGAATAAACTTCCCACTAACTTATCTTTATACTCATATATTATTAGGGCAACTCACAGCCCTCCTCACCTCCTCAAGAAGTGTCTTTTTGCAGTAGATGGTGATTAATATAGAAACATAGCACTGGTCAAGGTACAGTGAAGTGGAAATTTCTTGTTTCCTTGGAGACTCAGTTGTTACATGTGATTTTTTTTTTCAGCTGTCTTATGAGAGGTATTTTGCTGAGGAAGACATGTGAAAGGATTTTTGCTGAGGTAGATATGTGAGAGGATGTTTTGCTGAGACAGACACTTGAGAGGGTATGTGATGTTTAGAAAGAGTGTAAGTCTAACCAAACAGACAGCGAATGGACCCCTTGTGTTGGTTCTCCTTGTAACGCTTTAAGGAGCTTTGCTGAGCTTTGTTTATCATGACTTCATAGAGAGAAAAGTGCTAAAGCAGTTCTTGTGGTATTCCGGCTGCTGCTTCCCACATCAATGGATTCATGTTGATTTGGTGAAACCCCCTACTTCCTTCCGGATTGAACTGCTGCTACGGATTCTTGCTTGGTGTTTGACAATTGGACCAGACTGCTGCTACTGGTTCGAGTATCGTGTTTTGGACTGGTCTGCTGATATCCTGAAGGCAAAGATTGAAATCACCCCAAAGAACTACTTCTAAGCATGTTAACACCCCCTTGTCTTATTAACCATCTTCTTCTGCTACCTCTGGTCAGTGGACTAGAAGGGAGGTTGAAGTGTTTAAGAACCCTAATTAAAATAGGTTTTGAAAACTCTGAGTCTACAGTACAGAGTATAAGACACAATGTAGTGCTTAGGTCTAAATGGGACATCTGCATCCCTCAGGGCTCAGGGATCATCATGAAAGAGGGGAAAGAAAAGTCAAAAGAACCAGAAGTTGTGGTCACCTGCATCAAGGTAACATTTTCTGGACATTTGTATACATGAATTCACATGGGTTGTGACTGTGTTCAACAAGATTAAGTCAGCCAAAATCTGAGCATGAAGGAGCTAATGAAGTCTCACCCAGAGACAGAAGCTACTGGCAATTTATAGCACTAAGGGACAGAAAGCAAGTTTTCTTCAGGGATACAGTTCCAGAAAGTTATCCACAGTCCAATAAGTGGTGTAGCATCCATGCACATACAGTCAACCTTAAGTAGACTCAGGTCTCAGTGGGTATTTCAATAAAGAACATATGAAAATTAGTAAGTAAAACTCATAGAAACAATACAGGAGGGGTGGAAAGAGGAGATGGATTTAATTAAATCATATTGTATACATGTATGAAGTTACCAATAAAACCAAAAGGAAATATCTGTGGCAAATAACTACTTGCAAAAACAAACAGACAAAAATTTTGATATATATTTAGGGCTTTCAGTTAAAGCCATATCTTCTAGATCTAACCAATGCACCCTATCTACTCAGCTCTGCAGTTAAAAGATGCTCACTCCCAAGATATTATTAATAATAAAGTTATGATAATTCCAAATGGCTGAGTAGGTTAGAGAAGCCTCTGGTCTTCTATATGCCTAGAAAAATTATAAATCAAAATATCACTTAGAAAAAGTAATTACTAATATAAACAAGAGTGGTTAATTTATTTTAGTATGTATTTTATTAATTATACATGTACATCTGCATTATTATTTTCTTCTACATAAGTTTTAATGCTACAGCAAAGTGCTATTTCTGTTGTTTAATGTAAATATCAAAAATAATTTTATATTAAAGTATTTACAACTTTAAATAGTACTTAATATTTTAGGATAGAATAATATTTCATGATTCAAATAAAAATATTTACACTTTATTACAATCAAATCATATGTGATACGATTTGAATAAAACAAATTTAAATTGCATGAGTTAAAAATGTAATACTATATATACTTTCTTCTTTTATAATTGGCCATTTTTATTTCCCATTTATTTGTTTAATAATTTAAATTTCAGAAAGTTCCCTTATTATTTTATATGATTCAGGAGGAAGAAAGAACAAATTACAAGGTATCTGTTATTAATACATCAAGTATACTCTTTCTCTAGGGAACACAATTCTACCTCGACTCGAACAGTCATTGTCCAATACTGTTAGAAATTCACAGTGAGAAACTTGTAGTTGATACAAGTTTCTGCATTGCTTTTTATTGGCAGCCTTTGATAGGAAGTTTGTATAAATCTTTGTTGTTGAATTGTATTGGAAACTGTCCAAACAATTTTAATTCATCTGTTCTCCAGCACTAAAAATACAGTAAAAGACAGGATCCTGAGATCTTGATCTATCTGAGGGAAAGACGGGGTGTGACAAGCACTTCTGCCCTATCGGTTTTCATCTTTCCTTCCCTTTATTCAAACTGTCAGCATTTACAGTTTAGCTGGCATTTGGGATGAAAAGAAATCATCCCCCCACCCCCCAAACGTGCATATGGTTGATTATTTCTTTGAATAAAGTATCATTTTATCTATGCAATAGAAACATTTTAAATACCCGCTTTTCCCATTGACCTACATCTCTGTTCCAGATATTAAGTGTAAAACCAGCAATTCAATCATTCTTTATCCTTGATAGCATAGCCTTATCTAATGTTTGCCTTGTGGACATAATTTGAAAGGGAGAATTTCATTAACATTTAAGCTCAGTGAATAAATAAGGAAATGCAATTTGCTTTTGATAAATATTCTAATTTTGCTAAATTCCCTATCTTGTTTTCTCCGAAGATTTCATCTATGGGAGCATATATTATTATTGATGTTGCAAATTAAAAAGCACAGTGGTGCTATTTTAGTCAGCCAAATAACCTTTCTTCTTCAATTGCTAGCACAGCTCACCAAGTTATTTTTAATACTACATATCTTCAGGCAAGTTAGAAATTTTGCAAAATTCTTGAAGATAATAAATAAATTTTAAATTAAGAAAGAATATTTAACAAATTTTCATATATTCAGAGATAAGGAAAGTTGAATCAAGAATGGAAATATTTTTAATACAACCAAGGAAAAGTATTTCATTGGTTTGCAGAGCCTTTGCAACTACAAAGTTTCTACAGGTATGCAATAGATGCATGCCCTTGGGAGAAGGTCAAAAGTCTCTATGTCAATGCTATGTTAGATGACATTGAATGTCAATTTCATCACAGAATTCACTAGAGCATGGGGATGAGAGAACTCTTTACATTAGCTACTATTTTGTTATTTTGTTAAAAATAAAAACCAAAATAAACCAAACAAACAAAAAAATCTGTGACAAAGCATTTTAGGTGGGAACAAGTTTATTTTGTCTCACACTTTAAAGTTACAATCATCATGGCAAAGAAGTTCTAGCAACACATGCTTGAGGAAGCTGAGCACATTGTATCCTCAATCTTTTTTTTGTTGTTGTTTTGTTTTGTTTTGTTTTTGTTTTGGGTTTTTTGTTTATGTTTTTAATATTTATTTATCTTACATAGATGAGTGCTCTACCTGCATATACACCTGCATACTAGAAGAGGGCATCAAATCCTATTACAGATGGTTGTGAGCAACCAAGGGGTTGCTGGGAATTGAATTCAGGACATCTATAAGAGCACACAGTGCTCTTAACCTTTGAGCCATCTCTCCAGACTGCATCCTCACTCTTGCAGCAGAGAGATATGAATGACTGCACTCAAATAGCTCTCTTGGTTTTGAACATGTTGAGATCCAGGCCCAGGGAATGGTCTGTCTACTATTAGAATGTGTCTTCCCACATCATTATTGTGATAAATAAAATCACTCACAGGAATGACTACAGGATAATGTAATAACCCTTTCACAACCTTGCCTAGGTACGTTGTAAGTAAGTGACTATAGATCTTGTCAAGTTGACAATCCACATTAGCTGTTACAAAGTATAAAGACAAATTGTTAGGAAATTCCTCATTTAGGGATATAATACGTTTTTTCAAAAAAGAATAGGTGTATGTTTGTGGGTGTGGAGGCAAGAAGTCAACATCAAGTGTCTTCCCGTTACTTGTGTATCTTTCTTTTGTTTTCTTTCTCTCTTTACTTATTTACTTATTCATTCATTTATTTTGATTAAGTATCTCTCATAGAACCAGATTCTGTCATATTTATTTTTCCATTTCTGTGACAAAATACATGACCATGGGATGGAGATATGGCTCAGCCATTAAAGACTAGGCTCACAACAACAACAACAACAACAACAACAACAACAACAACAACAAAAACAACAGCAAGGACCAGGACAGCTTATTAAAAAACGAAAGCATTATATTGAGTATCAAGTTTTAGAAGGGTAGAATTCACGGTAGCAGAGCAACATTGTGGCAACAGGAAATAGTGAGAGTTCACATCTTGATTTGAATGAAGAAAACAGGGCACAGTAGGAATGATGCCAGTCTCTTTAAGTTATTTTCTGTATTTCTTACAATTATAAGAAAATTACATATTTTATCTGCCCTCATTTCCCTCTCAAATATCCCATATTCCCTTCCTTGTTATTTACCAAATTAATGACCTCTGTTTATTGATATATATATATGTGAGTGTATTTTTAATACACAAGTACAACCTTCTCAGTCTGAATATATATATATATATATATATATATGCAGCTACTTTAATAAAACAGGATAATCCCTAAGTATATTCATAATATTCGTCCTTTTATCTGCAGGTAAGTGTAGTCCCTACCCTACACCAAGAAAACTTCTCTTTGAAAAGTACAGTGACTGTTACAGTAAAACATGCAATCAAAAGACAGAGTTATGGATCCCAGTTCAAATGGATACATCTATAACACTAACACCTGAGGCTCAACTGAAATTGTAAAAAATGGGCAGAAAGATTTTAAGATTCAGGAGACTAGACAGACTTCTGTGATAATGTGTCTTCTAGGAATGTCAGATGTTACACCCATAAACTCTCACAAACCCGAATATCTCAACATAGGTTGAATAAGGAAAACAAGAACAGGTTTGATAACATGGACATGGAGAAAGCCTTGGAAGCCTCAACCATGCACACATAAGAAAGGGGAACTAAGGTCTCCCCCAGGAAGGAGTACACCAATTAGTTATTCCATAACATATGACCAATAGGAGTATTTTGAAAACTCTTAAATCCACGATAAATGACACAGCTTCTCCTATAAGTCTACTCTTCCTAATTCTTCCAAATCAATATACCAAGCTGGGGACCAACAAGTCAAATATGAGATCCTATGGGGGCCATTTTCATTCAAACAAGCACATTCTATCGCTGCCCGCTTTAGGCTCATGAGCAGATCATTATGCAAACTTTGTCTAATCCACTTTCAAAAGCTCCCATATCCTTTCGGTCTTAACGCTGCTTAAAAGTTCAACATCTCTTTTAAGACTCAAAGCAATCTCTTAGTTGTAACCACCTAAAACCTCAAAAAGGAAATTCCATACTTCAGAAATACAATGACAGAATATATATTGCTATTACAAAAGGAAGGGATTGAGAATAGGGAGGAAATACTGGACCAGTGTAAGACCAAACACCAGCAGCAGGGTAAACTCCAAATTCTCTACCTTCAGGTCAATGAGCTCATATGGTGCTGCACTTCAAAATTTGCTTTCTGACACATATTTTGCTCTGGTGGACTGGTCCCATTCCCTGTTTGCAACACTCCTGGGCAGATATCTCTAGGCTCTTCATACAACATTAGACTGTTTTTTCTTGCCCAAAACAGTGATGCCCTCCACATTTTTCAAAAAACATAAATATAAAACCAAGAAACTCACATGGCCACATTTATTATTACAGTAGACCATTTCCTAGTACCAGTTTTTCTATTAACTAGAATTATCATTTCTGTTATAAAACATCATGAACTGAAGCAACTTGGGGAGAAAAGTATTAATTTGGCTTCCACGTCTATATCACAGTACAACATTGAAGTAAATCAAGGCAGAAATGAAACTAAGAAAGTCATCTAGAGGCAGGAACTAATGTCTGAGTCAGAGAGGAGTGTTGCTGGTTGGCTGGCTCTCTGAAGGTGGCTCAGATTTCTTTTTATAATGCTCAGGACCACCAGTACAGGGGTAGCAGCATCCACATGAGCTTGTCATCATGGTCATCCATTAATCATCAATCAAGAAAATGCACAGCAGCCTCACTGACAGAAAAATCTCATGGAGGCATCTTCTTAATTGAAATTTACTCTTTTCAAATGACTTCAGCTTGTATCAAGTTGACATAGAACTTGTGAGCACAATCAATAATATGGCAAGGCTGGCCAGCCAATGTGTTTCAAATATGGCAGTTTTCTTTCATTCTTTCTTTTTTAATTGGTTATTTATTTATTTATTTATTTATATTTCAAATGTTCTCCCCCCTGCCCAGATTCCCCTCCACAAGTCCCTTATTCCCTCTTCCCTCCCCCTGCTTCTATGAGGGTTCTCCCCCACCTACTCACCCAGTCCCACCTCAGTGCCCTAGTATTCCCCTACCCTGGGTCATCAAGCCTCCACAGGACCAAGGGGTTCCCCTCCCAGTGATACCCACTAAGGCAATCCTCTGCTACATATCTATCTGGAGCCATATGACCCCCATGTGTACTCTTTAGTTGGTGGTTTAGTCCCTGGGAGCTTTTGGGGGGGGGTCTGGATGGTTGATATTGTTGTTCTTCCTATGAGGTTACAAACCCCTTCTAAATTTATAACACATGCTATCTGTGTTAGACTTTTACATGAATGCTGGGAATATAAATCATCCTTATATTGTACATTAGTCAAGGTTCACTAGAGAGAAAAAATATATATGCACAGACATATATACATGTATATATATGTACATGTATATATGTATATATATATACACGCACATTTTGAATTAGAGGGACTTACAGTTATGATCTGACTTTTCCAACAATGGCTATCTCTAAATGGAAAGTCTAACCATTCAGTAGCTGTTCAGTCTACAAGGCAGAATGTCTCTGATGATACTCAGCATATGCTAGAATCCCAATATGGAATGAACATGCCAGTGAGAATGAGGGCAAACAGGTAATGAGCAAAACTTCCTTCTTCCTTGTTCTTTAAGTAGGCTGCTATCAGACAGTTTGGTTAAGATTGAAGGTGGATCATCCCAACTTAAAAGATTTCGATTAAAGTTGGGTTTTTCCCACCTTATATCATTTAAGAAAAATGTCCCTCACAGGAGTTCATAGCCACTCGTCTTTTAGTTAACTCAATGTAGTCATGTTGACAGTCAAGAATACCCATCACAAGTCAATTTAACACACAATGACATCTCTATATCACGCTTAATTTCTAATGAAAACAAAAGCATGATCATAATTACTCCTAAAATAATTTAACTACCTTACATACATCTGCAAAAAACATTATATATTTAACCAGGTTGTAGTTACTCCTGGCATGATATAACTACCCCACAGACCATCGCAAACCAATTATAAAGTTTTGAATATCTGGTAATGTCTCCTGAAGGACATTCTTTTAGTGTTTCAAAACTTAAATATGATAACCATTGATATTCTATTATGTTACATTATATGATAAAGAAACCCAGAAAGAAAGCACAAATATCTGCATAAACACATTCTTGACAAAATATGACAGAACCACTCCTGTCACATATAACTCTTATCTCTGCAACTGGTCACATGTCCTTAGCTGTTATTTATAAATAGCTTCCCATCATACCCATTAAGTGCCTCTTCCTCCCTCAGCAATCACCTCAGTAGGTCTTGACTCCTTTCCTGGAGGATTGACCTATACCTTCAGTCCTGAATGGTCTGTACCCTCTGTTATTCTATCTGTATTGGTTTGTAGTAGTGTCTAGTTGACTTTAATCTTAGGACATGAAAGCACCAAGATGCACACTTAAAGAATCCCCTAGATTTGAGACATAATCTTTCTTATCTCCATTGTAGAGAAACAATCCAATTCTCCCCTGGTAGTCTGGATTAGTCACCAATCCTAACACTATTTTTCCTTTCTTAGCTTGTTGTCTTAAGGGCATCACAAACCAAAGTGTCCAAGAAGGAGGAAGTCTGAACTTCCAGTTCAATGTAGCATTTGTTGTGGTTATTGGTAGCAGCACTTCTGTACCTAGAACCAAAACTTCTAAGCCAGGAGAACTTAAGCTCACAAGAACAAGAATCATAAATTTTCCTATTGAGTCTCTAGGTATAATACAGAATGGATTCCCTTTTCTATCTCTTGACTCCTGGACACATGGATCCTGGCTATGAAAGAAACTATACGAAATAGTAGATTCTGATTCAAAGCTTATATTGCCTTCCAGTGAATCCTGCCCCAGACCTGTAAGCTGCTATCATATAACTGGCACTGTAGCTGTGTCCTTAAAAGGCCATTCATCCTTCTATAGGGCAACTACTTCAGGATTGCAAAGAAAATAGTAAGACCAGTGGATTCCATGATCATGGGCCCACTGTTACCCATCACTGGCTGTGAAGTTAGCTCCTTGGTCAGAAGCAATACTATCTGTGATGCAATCATAGTGAATAATACATTTTTTAAATCCACAGATGGTGAGTTTGGCAGAAGGGCTGCATGCTGTAAAGTCAAATCCATAACCAGAGAGAGCTTCATCTCCATGAAGGACAAAGCATTGTCTTTTCTATGTAGAAAGTGGTCCAATATTGTTAACCTGCCAACTTGCTACCATAGCTGGCTGATCACACAGGGAAAGGTGCCATAACAGGGGCTCAGTGTTGGTCTCTGCTATTAACAGATTTCACACTCAGTAACAGCTGTGGCCAGATCAGCCTTGATGAATGGCATTCCATGTTGTTAAGCCCATGCATAACCCCTATCTCTGACACCATGGCCATTTTGTTCATGGATCCACTGGGAAATGACAGGTCTGCCTGGTGAAAGAGACTGCCTGTCTACAGAGCAGGACACTCTATCTTTTTTATTATTAGAGCTCCTCTTCTGCTGGTCACCATTTGACAATTATCTGAATGGCACAGAGTTATCTTCACATCCTTTACCCATCTGGATAGATCGATCCACATATTTTCCCCCAGATGTCTTTCTCACCGACTTTTCAATCACATTCTTTCCACACCCTTGAGCATCAACCAACAACCTATTGGCTACAACCCATATATCAGTGAACTATCCTTCATCCTTTTAAATAAAATGCATGACCATGTTCACTGCTCAAAGTTCTGACCACTGAGATTTCCTTTCTTCAGTCTTTCACAGTTGTCCAGAAAGGGGTTATAATGTTGTTGCCATCTACTTCTGGATGGTGTCTGCTTACTGTGCAATACCATCAGTAAACCAGGCCCTTGTCTTTTCTTCTACCATCAACCAAACCCTATTTGAATATATTTGCATGCTTTTTACAAGCAGAAAACATTGTAAAGGGAGTACAAACCATAGGCATTTGGACAATTCTTTTTCATATAATTTTCTTGGGACTGCTCAGTCCTGATTGTGTATATACATGTTCCATTTAATAATAAATTGTTGCTGTGCATGTCCTAATTTATGGCTTAGCAGGTCAGATAATATCCAGCTCATGATTGGCAGTTCAGATCACATGGTAATTAGATAGCTCGTTGCCATTCAGTTTGTGCAATGGCCTGATAACAGGCCAAGAACTATGTCTCTAAGGAATAATACTAGTCTGCAGATAACAGTAGAGCCTTGTTTTAAAATCTCAATGGTATCTTCTGTGATTTACAAATAAGGCCCTAGCAAAGACTCCAGACAGCATCCCTATCTGCTACTGAAACCTTAACTATCATTGGATCTGCTTAATCGTACGGTCAAAGT
Source organism: Rhynchomys soricoides (assembly GCA_019843965.1). Lineage (NCBI taxonomy): Eukaryota > Metazoa > Chordata > Mammalia > Rodentia > Muridae > Rhynchomys > Rhynchomys soricoides. Next base: position 3,880,052 of record JADRCH010000215.1, read on the forward strand.
AGTAAAGCAGCCTGAATAGCAGCCTGGACCTGTTGAAGGGCCTCCCAGAGCCAACTCAAAGCCAGCAGCTTTCTTATGCACTTGCTATATGATCCATAGTAACACGCCCAAATGAGGAGTATGCTCTCTCCTGAACCAAAGTAGGCCCACTAAACATTGTGCTTCTTTCTTAGTGGGGAGAAGGACCAGGTGCACTACCTTATCTGTCACCTTGGAAGAAATATCTCTGTGTGCTCTAAACCACAGGACTCTTAATAATTTCACTGAGGTAGAAGGCCTTTGAAATTTGGATGGATTGTTTTCCCATCCTCTAATGTACATATATGTTACTAAAAAGTCCAAAGGGGTTGCAATCTCCCACTAACTTACTTGAAACAGTGTAATGTCATCAATGTAGTGAAGCAATATGATGTTTTTTGGAAGAGACAGATGTTCAATACCCCTTTGAACTAAGTTATGACACAGGGCTGGAGAGTTATATACTCTTGAGTTAAAATTGTACAGGTACACTGCTGGCCTTGCCAACTGAAGGCAAAACCCTTTTGGTGGTCCTACTGGACAAGTACAGAAAAAAAGACATTTACTATATTAATAGCTATATACCATGTATAAGATGTGTCATTCTTCTCAAATAAAGAAACCACATATGGTATAGTAGCTGAAATTAAATTATTATTTAAGTTTTTCATAATCATTTGTCATTCTTCCATAGTTCATCTGCCTTCTGCACTGTCTAGATAACTGTCTAGAGTTAACATCAGATTTTCTGCATCTTTCAACTCCTTTATGGTGGCACTAGTTTCTGCATTTCCCCCCAGCATGGGATATTGTCTTTGATTCACTGTTTTCCCTGGTAGAGGCCAAAGGCTTCCATTAGGCTTTTCTAAACATAATCCTTACTCCAAAGACCAGGAAATCAATGTGGAAATCAGCCAACCTCTAGGTATATTTATCACACATATACATTTAGGAACTGAGAAAATAAGTTAGAATGAGTTAGGAGACCTCTTTGTTTGACCTTGAATGAGCCACACCTCAGCCAAATCTTCATTAATCATCCGAGTTCCTCATGCTTTCATTTGAACCAGAGCCTCACAGGCTTCTTGGGGTCTCACAGATCCAGCATCAGTTCAGAACCACAATCTCATCGACTATAGAATGTCTGATTGGTTATGTTCCCCTGGTGTACTGTTACCCTTGTAAAAGGATATACTTCTATCCCTCTGGGAAAGAACTGGAGAAAGGGTAACAACAAAATGTTTATGTATTTTATTAATGTCCTTCCCCAGGGGAACCTGGAGTTCCATTCATTTAAGGGGTTTTGGTTCTGAAAACTGAAAAAAGTCTGGAAATTGGTTCACAGACCAAAATTACATTTTCATGTGATCTGATGTAGCCTTTTATTTGTTTGAGTATATTTTTGCTTATACAGATCAAACAGAAATGCTGTAGGCTTTTATTTATTTCATGCCTGGAAACATCATGATTGATTAGCCAATACCAAAGGTCCATATGAATCAGGCCACCATAAAATTCACTTTGTCTATACTGACCATTACAGATCAGGCTATTATAGACATTGTCTATGCTTACTATTATGGTAATTATGTTCACCTTGCCATTGGCAATTCAGTGCTGCTACCTGGGCCCTGCTACGTTAGATCCAATTAAACACATTGCATTTAATCTAACCAATGGAGCAGCAGTGTCTAGCACAAGGAAAATAACATCATCAAAGCTCCTCAAGTGTTCTGCTGCCCTCCTCAGCATGCTGTGCTTTCTAGGATTAGTGAAGGACATGTCTTCAGGGACTTCCCATTACTGAGGCTTAAGTTTTATACAGTTTAGCCATTCTAGCATTCCCTTTTCTCTAAGACTTAAAATTCCTTCAACAGCTCTAAACCAAGTCATAAAAGTCATCACCAGCTCCTTTTCAGTAGGCCATCTTTTGACAAATGTTACAGCCAACCATTCAAACACACTTTTGACACCCTTTTAAAACTGTGTGAGCTTCCATATAAAACCTAGAATCTCTACATAGAGGGACTGTCAATAAACTCAAGTTTGATGTGATTTAATGGTCCTTCCATGATTAACCCACATACTTAAAGGCATTCCCACACATATTTTAAAGAACAAGTCCCAAGAGGCATTGAAAGACTTATTACTCCCTTGGAGAAGTGCAGAAATTTCTGCAACATTAGCATTTGTAAGGAAGGGAGCATTATCAGGTAGCAGCAAAATATTAATTTGAATGAACATTTAGATCAGTATTAAATAAGTATATATAATTTAATTATTTACTAAAAGCTTATTCTATTACATTAGAGAAAAATAAAAGGAACTTTTGATAATCATAAACTAATTAAGCTTTATATCAACCCAATGGACAAGGTATTGCCAATATTGTCTTGTTAAGAATAAAGAACTTAGCTGGGCGGTGGTAGCACATGCCTTTAATCCCAGCACTTGGGTGACAGAGACAGGTGGATTTCTGAGTTCGAGGCCAGCCAGGTCTACAGAGTGAGTTCCAGGACAGCCAGGGCTATACAGAGAAACCCTGTCTCAAAATAAATAAATAAATAAATAAACAAACAAACAAAAAGGAATAAAGAACTTGGGGACCAGCGGGATCCATGGACACAGGAACCCCGCTAGACTAGTGGCACGGGTTCCTTCTGGTCTAAGATGGTGCCCTGAGCAAAACGTGGGTGCAAACTCCACAGCCAGTCCCACAACACCCAGAGGAAGCTCAACTCCCAGGTGCACTAACACGCAGGATCCCAAGAGCTTAGTCACACCAAGATCACAAGGTCACACAAGGTCACAGTGGAAGCTTGACTCCCAAGAGCTCTGTTACACCCAGGATCTCAGGATCACAGGATCCCAGATTCACATGATCCCAGAGACAGCTGGTCTCTGAGGAGTTCTGACACAACCAGAATCACAGGAAGGAAGGCTCCAGTGAGATAAAGGGAGGGCAGGTAGCACTAGAGATAACCAGATGGCAGGAGGCAAGTGCCAGAACATAAGCAACAGAAATCAAGGTTACCTGGCATCATCAAAACCCAATTCTCCCACCATAGCCAGTCCTGGATACACCATCACACAGGAAAAGCAGGATTCGGATCTAAAATCACTTTTCCTGATGATGATAGAGGACTTTAAAAAGAACATAAATAATTCTCTTAAGGAAATACAGAAGAACAAAGGTAAACAGCTAGAAGTCCTTAAAGAGGAAACACAAAAATACCTTAAAGAATTACTGGAAAACATAACCAAACAGGTGAAGGAATTGAACAAAACCATCCAGGATCTAAACATTGAAATAGAAACAATAAAGAAATCACAAAAGAAGACAACCCCAGAGATTGTAAACCTAGGAAAGAGATCAGGCATCATAGATGCAAGCATCACCAACAGAATACAAGAGATAGAAGAGAGAATCTCAGGTGCAGAAGATACCATAGAAAACATTGACACAACAGTCAAAGAAAATGCAAAACACTCCTAACATAAATCATCCAGGAAACCCAGGACACAATGAGAAGATGAAACCTAAGGATAATTGGTATAGAAGAGAGTGAAGATTCCCAACTTAAAGGGCCAGTAAATATCTTCAACAAAATTATAGAAGAAAACTTTCCTAACCTAAAGAAAGAGATACCCATGGCATACAGGAAGCCTACAGAACTCCAAATAGACTGGACCAGAAAAGAAATTCCTCCCATCCCATAATAGTCAAAACACCAAATGCACAAAACAAAGAAAGAATATTAAAAGCAGTACGGGGAAAAAGGTCAAATAACATACAAAGGCATATCTATCAGAATTAAACCAGACTTCTCACCAGAGACTATGAAAGCTAGACTATCCTGGGTAGATCTCACACAGACCCGAAGAGAACACAAATGGCAGCCCAGGCTACTATACCCAGCAAAACTCTCAATTACCATAGACAGTGAAAACAAGATATTCCATGGGAAGAAAAAAAAATTATACACTATCTTTCCACAAATTCTGCCCTACAAAGGATAACAGATGGAAAACATCGACACAAGAACAGAAACTACACCCTATGAAAAGCAAGAAAGTAATCTTTCAACAAACCCAAAAGAAGATAGCCACACAAACATAAAAATAACAGGAAGCAACAATCACTTTTCCTTAATATCTCTTAATATCAATAGACTCAATTCTTTAGTAAAAAGCCATAGAATAACAGACTGGATATGTAAACAGGTCCCAGTATTTTTCTGCAAACAAGAAATGCACCTCAGTTACAAAGACAGACACTACCTCAGAGTAAAATGTTGGAAAACAATGGTCCCAGGAAACAAGCTTGAGTAGCCATTCCAATATTGAGTAAAATCAACTTTCAATCAAAAGTTATCAAAACAGATAAAGAAGGACACTTCATACTGCTCAAATAGAAATATTTAAGGCATAACTTCAACAAGTGTTATAGGTATCTAATGAATCTCAGTGTAATGGCCTTGGGAAACACAAGGAATGCTGCTCTTTGCTTAGAGTGAAGCTAACATATCTTCAAGGGAGAACATTGGAGGTATTTGAATTTTATTTTCACATTAAGGAGGTGAGTCCTGTATATTTTAGAAGACTAGTATTTATTTTCTCTGAATTTAGTCAGGAGTTGTCAACTTATTTATAGTTGAGTTTGACAATAGTAAGGTTTTCACAACCTACTGAAAACAAGTAACATTAAAGGTGTGATTTATGAGATTAAGTTGTGTGCTATTTTGACTGAAGTCAGCTTTCCTTTGTCATTTCGAAAGAGAAAAACTGAATGGTCTAGGTCTATAAAATTGTAAGAGTTGATCTGTCAGAAATAATTTCTAATTGCATAATGTTTTAACAAAGTGATTTAATTTATTTTAATCATATTTATAATGGGAAATTATAAGATGATAATAATATTGGCTTCTAAAGTTTTAGCTTAGAAAATAGCATTTTAATTATTATAGAAATGCCTACAAGTAATTTCATAATTTATTTCTTCTGCATTTAATTTTGATGTGTTTCTCAGAATTCACCATTGTATATAATACTGTGCTAGATATCCCAAAGTATGTGCATATTTTTGTCAACATAAATTCCTAGAAATAATTTACTAGACAAAATTTTATGCACAATTTTAAAAAAAAAATAGATAAACTTACCAAACTTATTCATAACTTCAACTCTTTCCATTGATACTCAGTACTCAAAAATACATCTGAGAGTTTACCAATCTTTGGCTAGAGATTATCAATCAGTAAAAAGTTATCAATTCTTCAACAGGAATGTAATTACCATTAGAATGCATTATGCAAAATAATTTAAGTATTTTATGTTTAACAAATAATATTCTAACCTCAGACAACTAGATGAAGAAAAAACCCTTTCACAATAAGCTGAGATCTATTTCAAAGATCACTGACAGGTTTTTTGTTGTTGTTGTTGCTCTGGGGGTTTTTTGCTTGTTTTTTTTTGTTTGTTTGTTCTTTTCATTTTTGTTTTTGTTCTGTTTTTGCTAAATCTAATACATAGTTTTCACCTGTACTCAATAAAACTACTCTTTGAAGAAAAAAAATAAAGAATAATGAACTTAAAAAATGTGTTTTGGTTTCAGTATTAAATGCTCTGGGAGTCTCATGTGTTGAAAATTTAGTCAGCCTTAACAGAAAAGTGCCATGATGTCAATGACCTCATCAATAATTAATCCATTGAGAAGCTCGTACACAAAAAGGCTATGACAAAAAATGGCCTAATTAGAAGTAGGTCTCTGGAGACAAGTGACTGAAGCTGTTTGCTGTCTTTCCCCATTCCATCCCTTTGCTTCCTGGCCGTTATGAGCTGACCTCCTATCTCTACAACATGTGTCCAGCTGTGATGATGCACAGAAGTTTGCAAACATATCAATTTATTGTACTACATTTTTATAAAATGATCAGATGACCATCACACGTTTCCAAAACCCCACATTCCTGCTTCACAGATGTTCTCCATCATAGCTTTATCTTCCTTCGCATTTATATTGAGTTTCACTGTTCTAAAATAGTTACTGAATATTCAATTAAAACGGAAAGGTAGACTAGAGATTGCTATCATGTACACGTTTAATTTCATTATTTTACACATGCGTTTTCTGTCTGCATATTTGCTGAATCATCTCTCTACCCTATACTTTTATATTTATAACTATTTTCTAGCTTTTATTTCAGGTTGAATTATCTTTGTTATCTTAATATTGTTTTAAGTTCTCTTTTTCTTTTAATTTATTTATTTATTATATGTAAGTACACCGTAGCTATCTTCAGACACCCCAGAAGAGGGCATCAGATCTCATTATGGATGGTTGTGAGACACCATATGGTTGCTGGGATTTGAACTCAGGACCTTCGGAAAACAGTCAGTGCTCTTAACTGCTGAGCCATCTCTCCAGCCCCCTTAAGTTATCTTTATTTTTAAATGATATAAAGGATCACGCTTTTTGATCTAAAGACTAGATATAAATTCAGACTATATAACACAAATTTGATGTAAATTATTTCAACCAAGCAATAATCTACTGAATTTGTAGGATCAAATTTTAGAAAGGAATTTTACTAATGATATATACACATGAACAGTGATTATTATGTGATAATCATAAATAACCATGATAAGACATATAGTTACTTCTGTATATGAAATATGACAGGAACATAAGTAGAATTCTATCAGCAAAATTTGTAAAAGCTGCAGTATAGTTAAAATTTTCAATTCTTATTTTCACTGAAAAAATAGAACATTAATATATTGAGTCATAAAGAGGGGAACCAAACAACAATGAGTAGAACCTTCCAATGCTGTCTGAAGGCAAGTGTCATCTTATTTTAGACACCGTAATATTATATGTTTCTTTCCTGACAAAGGAGTGAGCCTAGTCTTCCAGAAGTTATATCAGTGATATGGAAAAATAGCTTACATTTGTTCCTCAAAGGAAAGAAATATTCTTTCTTTATATTTCAGCTGCCCTACCTCAGTATGAAATTATTAACTTTGAAACTTCATATTTATTCTACTCTTGGAACATATTCAGGGATGATGGTAGACATTTTACATAATATGAAATATATACTTCATGTTATAAAATATAGATAAAGAGTTCACTTCTCCCTGTTGTAGTGAAAACTGGGGTGAAAGTTCTTGAGGAAAAAAAAACCATAAAAACATGTGAGGAAACGGAGAACACAGATCAGACTTTGAATTTTTGAGCTATAGTCAAAAATATAAAATTTATAAAAGAACCTAAATATGTCTTTTCCTACTGAGTCTATAAGTCAGGATGTATGTTTTGACTTTACTAGGTTCTCAGTCTAAAACGCTGACAGTAAAATATTCACTAATGTGCTTAGATAGGACACTATCACTAGTATTTTATAAAGATTAATTAATGAGCCCAAATACCTGGGTTTGATATTAATTATTTTTCTTATAACTGTGAGAAAATACCTTACAAAAGCAGCCTAAAGAATGTGGGGCTTATTTCAAGTCATGGTATAAGTTTATTTCCTGTTGTGCCACAGGCACATCACAGTGGTGACCCTAGTGGTAATAGTGGCTTTAGCTGTAGTCACCTTGTAACCACAGTCAGGAAACAGAAAACCGAATGCCTGTACTCAGATCACTCTCCTTCTTATTCTTTTGCGAATTCTAGTATATGGGGTCTTTGCTTACACATTCAAGATGTGTTTTGACTCTTTAGTTAAACCACTTCAGCAAATACTGACCTGATAAGCCCTCAAGTTTCTCTCCTAGATATTTTAGGACTTAAGTTGACAATCAAAATTATCCATTACAAATGGACTTAAAAGTTGAGACTAAAAAAACCCAAAAAGCTGTGTATAGTTTTACTAGCTAAATGGAAATACATATCTATAAAGTTTGTGTGTGTGTGTGTGTGTGTGTGTGTGTGTGTATGTGTTATTTAGTGGTTGATCATTAGACCATAAAAATCTAAACATAAGTAGTGATATTAGAGTGATATTTCTGTAGTAGCATTAGGAAGTTATCATGAATATTTGCTATAATACAGATGTGAAATGGAAAATACATTAATAAAACATGTGGAGAAATATGAATGAATTCAAAATATTTTTTTAAAAAATCTGTATTTGAAGTATAAAAGGAAACAAATAAAGAATTCCATTGGGTAACTCATTCTCCTTTCCTGTTTGCCTATTTGTTAACTTGTTATCTTTTTTCCTGTTATCATGTTACTGTGGCTAAAATATTTGGCTGTGTTAAGTAATAATGGTGGAAAAAAGACACATTCTCTTATTTTTGATTTTAGAAGAAAAACATACACACAGACACACAGACACACAGACACACACACTCTCTCTCTCTCACACACTCTCTCTCTCTCTTTCTCTCTCTCTCTCTCTCTCTCTCTCTCTCTCTCTCACACACACACACACACACACACACACATTTTCCTCCTCTCAATGCTGACTACACTGCGGGTGTATTCAAAATTAAAACATATATAAAACTTGCTGTGCCTCCAATATATATATATATACATTATAGCTCCAGGAGCAAACCACACATTTGAGAGCACAAATTAGTTTTGATAGATTTGAAAGAAGCGGAAGACACAAGTCTAGATGGATTGAAAACGAGGTGGATCAGGAAGGAGTTGAGAAATAGGCTGAATATGATCAAAACATATTGTGCAAAATATTCAAAAAAACCTAGCAAAAAAATTAAAGCAGAAGAAGTATATATGAACAGTGTAGTTTTATTTGGTGATAAGGTTGAAATAAATTATGTAATTTCAGTAAGTAAATTAAGTGAATAAGCTAGTATCACAAACCTAAGTCTTACATGTTTTCTATCTTAGAGTCCATGGCAAAGGGACAGAAGTAAAAATAAAAGACAGAGTGTGATGAAGGGAGAAGGAAAGAGGACACAAGATAGGGTGGCAGGAGAATTGAATATGATCAGTGTCCATTATTTGCATCTGAAATGACATAGTGAACTTGCTTACAAGGTATATAGTTATTGTTAATTTAAAAGAAATTTGAGATCAATGGTGGTTATAAAATATAATTAACATACTTATATAAATAAATTCCAAGTTCCTTCTGCAGGGACTTCTAACATGTTCACTATGCCTAGTACATAGATGGTAGACAATAAATATTGATGGATTCAGTATAGTCTTTGAGACTGTGAAATAATGAGGAACAATAAGCTTATAATCATATATAATCATATACAATATAATAATATATAACATAAAATTAATATATAATATCAAATTGGGAATACCTATAGTAATATACAGAGTACTTTGGAATTATGGGATCCAAGAAAATATTCAGGTCTGCATCTCAAGAATGTATATTTAATTACAAATATATTTTGTAATTAATAATCATACAGACACTCAGCACTCAATTATATTCACAGAATATAGTTTCTTCCATAGAAAAGTGAAAAGTTAACCAAAAGAAAGCCAAAAAAAAAAATAAGTGAGAAACATTTTTATTATGCAGCTTTAGGTAAAGAAATGAAATATTAATATTTAGAAACATACTCAATTTTTATTGGATATTTTCTTTATTTATGTTTCAAATGTAATCCCCTTTTCTGGTAACCCCATCCCATCCCCTTTCCCCTGCTTCTGTGAGTGTGCTCCCCCACCCACCCATCCACTGCCGCCTCCCTGCCCTCGAATTCCCCTACACTGGGGCATCCATCAAGCCTTCACAGGACCAAAGACCTCTCTTCCCATTGATGCCCGACCAGGCCATCCTCTGCTACATATGCGGCTGGAGGCATGAGTCCCTCCCTGTGTACTTTTTGGTTGGTGGCTTAGTCCCTTGGAGCTCTGGGGGGCGGGGGTTCTGGTTGGTTGATATTGTTGTTCTTCCTGTGGGGTTGCAAACCCCTTCAGCTCCTTCAGTCCTTTCTCTTAACTCCTCCATTGGGGACCCTGCGCTCAGTCCAATGGTTGGCTTCGACCATCCACCTCTATATTTGTCAGACTCTCCCAGAGCCTCTCAGGAAACAGCTATATCAGGCTCCTGTCAGCAAGCACTTCTTGTCATTCACAATAGTGTCTGGGTTTGGTGACTGTATATGGGATGGTTCCCCAGGTGGGACAGTCTCTGGGTAGCCTTTCCTTCAGTCTCTACACTTTGTCTCCATATTTGTTCCTGTGAGTATTTTGTTCCCCTTTCTAGGAAGGATGGAAGCACCCACTCTTTGGTCTTCCTTCTTCTTCATATGGTCTGTGAAAAATTGTGAAAGAAATGAGTTTAAAAGCATTATAACCCTCAGCACAACCTCTACATTGGAGACTCAGGAAACACTGATAAAGATGGAGTGGAAGACCTTAAGAGATAGAGCACCAGAAAGTCTGCAGCAAGATGGTGGCTTCTAGATAATATGGGGAAGCTACACTCATGAAATCTCAGTGATATGGCTCCCTAGATAAGTCCCGAACAACTGATTGGTCCGAAGTTTTCTTTTATTGTTGGGTCTTTGTGGGGTTTTGGTGTCAGTGTAACTGTGGCCTCTTAAAATGAATTGGGTTGTGTTCCTTCCATTTCTGTTTTGTGGAATAGATTGAAGAGTATTGGTATTAGGTCTTCTTTGAAGGTCTGATAGAATTCTGCACTGAACCCATCTGGTCCTGGGCTTTTTTTTGGTTGGGAGACTGTTAATGACTGCTTCTATTTCTTTAGGGGTTATGGGACTGTTTAGATGGTTTATCTGATCCTGATTTAACTTTGGTAATTGGTATCTGTCTAGAAACTTGTCCATTTCCTAGATTTTCCTATTTTGTTGCATATAGGCTTTTGTAGTAGGATCTGGTAATATTTTTAATTTCCTCAGAGTTTGTTGTTATATCTCCATTTTCATCTGTAATTTTATTAATTTGCACACTCTGTCTGTGCCCTCTGGTTAGTCTGGCTAAGGGTTTATCTATCTAGTTGATTTTCTCAAAGAACCAGCTCCTGGTTTTGTTGATTCTTTGTATAGTTCTTTTAGTTTTCACTTGGTTGATTTCAGCCCTTAATTTGATTATTTCCTCCCTTCTACTCCTCTTGGGTGTATTAGCTTCTTCTTGTTCTAGAACTTTCAGGTGTGCTGTTAAGCTGTTAGTATATGCTCTCTCCAGTGTCTTTTTGGAGGAATTCAGAGCTATGAGTTTTCCTCTTAACACTGTTTTCATTGTGTCCCATAGGATTGGGTAAGCTGCACTTTCATTTTCATTAAATTCTAGGAAGTCTTTAATTTCCTTCTTTATTTCTTCCTTGACTATGTTATCATTGAGCAGAGCATTGTTCAGCTTCTGTGTGTATGTGGGCTTTGTGTTGTTGTTGTTGCCATTGAAGACCAACCTTAATCCGTAGTGATCTGATAGGAGGCATGGGATTATTTCAATCTTCTTATATCTGTTGAGGTTTGTTTTGTGACCAATTATATGATGAATTTTGGAGAAGGTACCATGAGGTGCTGAGAAGAAGGTATATTCTTTTGATTTAGGATGAAATGTTCTATAGATATCTGTTAAATCCATTTGGTTCATAGCATTTGTTAGTTTCACTGTGTCTCTGTTTAGTTTATGTTTCCAAGATCTGTCCATTGTTGATAGTGGGGTGTTGAAGTCTCCCACTATTATTGTGTGAGGTGCAATATGTGCTTTGAGCTTTAGTAGAGTATCTTTTATGAATGTGGAAGCTCTTGCATTCGAGGCATACATGTTCAGAATTGAGAGTTCTTGGTAGATTTTTCCTTTGATGAGTATGATGTGTCCTTCTTTATCTTTTTTGATGACTTTTGGTTGAAAGTTGATTTTATCCAATATTAGAATGGCTACTCCAGCCTGTTTCTTGGGGCCATTTGCTTGGAAAATTGTTTTCCAGCCCTTTACTCTGAGGTAGTGTTTGTCTTTAACATGGAGGTGCATTTCCTGGATGCAGCAAAATGCTGGGTCCTGTTTATGGATCCAGTCTGTCAGTCTATGTCTTTTTATTGGGGAGTTGAGACCATTGATGTTAAGAGATATTAAAGAATAATGATTGTTGTTTCCTGTTATTTTTGATGTTGTTTATGTGGCTATCTTCTTTTGGGGTTGTTGAAAGATTACTTTCTTGCTTTTTCTTGCATGTAGTTTCCCTCCTTGAGTTGGCGTTTTCCATGTATTATTCTTTGTAGGGCTGGGTTTGTGGAAACATACTGTGCAAATGTGGATTTGTCATAGAATATTTTGGTTTCACCATCTATGATTATTGAGAGTTTTGCTGGGTATAGCAGCCTGGGTTGGCATTTGTGTTCTCTTCGAGTCTGTATCAGATCTGCCCAGGATCTTCTAGCTTTCATAGTCTCTGGTGAGTAGTCTGGTGTAATTCTGATAGGTCTGCCTTTATATGTTACCTGCCCTTTTTCCCTTACTGCTTTTAATATTCTTTCCTTGTTTTGTGTATTTGGTGTTTTGACTATAATGCAACGGGAGGAATTTCTTTTCTGTTCCAGTTTATTTGGCGTTCTGTAGGCTTCTTGTATATTTATGTTCATCTCTTTCTTCAGGTTAGGGAAATTTTCTTCTATAATTTTGTGGAAGATATTTACTGGACCTTTAAGTTGGGAATCTTCACTCTCTTCTATACATATTATACTCAGGTTCTGTCTTCTCATTGCATCCTGGATATCTTGGATGTTTGGGGTTAGGAGCTTTTTGCATTTTGTGTTTTCTTTGACAGTTTTCAGTTGCTCATCCTGGTAGCAAACCTAAAGGCATTGCAGGATTTTCCAAGAAAACAAAGAAAGAGAGAATCAGAATCTTATTCATAAAACCACCAAGCAAAACAAGCTAGATAAGCAGAAATACATGGCAGGGCCAATTTGCAGCCAAGCAGAACTGAGACAAAGCAGCCAGGTAAGGCAGAGCTCCAACTGAGGTGACTCTATTTTAAGCAGGCCCAGTGGTCATGAATAGAGTCCTTTATTCCTTTCTGCTTTAATTCATGGGAAGCAGGGATAAACATATTTTAATTCTGCCATCAAATTAGGTAAAACTGAACAGAATGTGTTTGCCCTGGCAACAGACTTAGTAAACAGAATCTGAAAGAAAATGGTAAAAGCCAAAGATCTGAACAATTTCAAATTTGGTTTTAGTTTTCTGTTTTATTAAAATATGTTTGAGTATTACAAAGTATCCAAATTCAATACTCTGAGCTCAATTTTAAACTTAGCAGAAGAATTCAAAGCAATACTTCAGAAACAAATCCAGCCAGAAAGTGTTTATTGCGCACTTATATTAGCTAAACATTATCTCCTAGTTTTTTTCTATAGTCTTAACTATATGTCACCAGTGTTTTCAGTTTTCAAGCTATAATGTGCTTACAGAATAGAGGATTTGAACAATATCTTTTCAAGTAGGTATTTGTGTGTACGGACATTTATGGATGATTTTCTGTTCACTTCTAGGTACAATAATTTCTTTCTCTGCGTCTAATTTAATTTTATGAACAGACAATAATTCTGCACAATTACAGAATTCACTGTCATATTTCTGCATACGCACCATGCACACAGCACACATTGATTTTATCTACCCCCCAATCTACTCTCCCTTCACCTTTGCTCCACTCCCAATCATCCTTAATCATTATGTTACTTCTAGTGAAGGTTTATAGTTTCTGTGTTAATGTTAGCATATGAAATCTATATTATATTTGGCCATTAATCTAATCCAATTTCAATGAACACTTTTTTTATTTTATAGCATGAAGTCAAGAAATAGGGTAAAAACATCCCATAGAACTCTTGGTGGTGGTTTTAACTCAGCACCTTGAGAGTCTAAGAGAAGAGAACTCAGGGCTTACATGAAATGAAAGTACACAGACATCTTTAGCTCTCTATAAGCCAGACCTTGTGCACTGGCCCCACTTGGCAGCACTTTCCCCTGAATTACTTAATATCTTACCATAATCTAAAAGGGGTTTGTTAGTCTCAAGATTCAGTACATTGTGTACAAATAATAATCAAACACTTTAAAATCTATATAAAAATTAATAGCTCCATTTATATTTCATATATCTAGAAATAATAAAATATGCTATGTGTACCTGAACAATTATTGACACAACAATCAAAGATGATAACTATAAAGTCTCTTAAGTGAAATTAGCAGTTAAAGTGTCAGATTAGGGATCTAGTTTGAAAACTGGCTCATTTTATTTCCAGTTTTTCCTGATGCTAGCTGTCCTGGGAGAAACAACAGATTCAGATGTAATGTGCTTCCTTACTACAAGGAGAAATAAGCCGATTAACAAAGAGGGAATAAAATGGCAGTGGGGCTAGAAGGCTCCATGAGAATTTCAGCAAGAACATGACATTTGGACACAATGCTGATAAAGCATCCAGGAAAGAAGCCTTGTCAATGTCGAAATGGAAAGTGAGGACAGGTAAGAGCCAGAGTGAGGACGCTGACAGGTACCAAGCCCAGTCTGAACAACAACAAAAGATGTCTAAAGCATTGCTAGTGTTGAATTTTGCTCCATCTTGAGAAGAATGATAAAAAATATTGGTTACAGGTTTAAAAAGTATTCTATACTTTTTATAATGATAAGTATTTATTTCTAGAACTACTATTTTAATTTAAGTTAAAAAAAATCAACATGTCAGAAAGTTCAATTTGAATGTTAGGGTATTTTGTCATGTTTAAATGATATATTTAGCACTTCAATTTAGTTTTACCTCACAAAAGATCATTTAGACAGTTAAATGAAAGGTCCCATCTCTATTTTAAGACACAAATATCTGATAACATCCTTTTAAGTTTTCTTGTGGTGTTTCTTTCTGAAGTTACTCTTTCAAATGAAGATCTTTCAGCCATCCTTTTATAAATTTTATTGCATGAGTTTTAGACTGCATTATATATTTTCAACCTTTTTAAATACACTTATATAATATAATGCAATTAATATAATATACGTTGTTCCATTCAACACATTATAGATAATTAGTAAGATATCTTTAATTAAATGCTGCTTGTCTTTACTTTTGATTATCTATTGAGGCAAGAATTAAATTTCTGAAGTAATAAAGGGCAAAGGCCCATGGTGACAACTGTAAACTGCTCACACATGTTAAGTTGGGGATAGATCTTAGTTCAAAGGAAATGGCAGGATTGGAGTGGTGAGGCCTGGAACATTAGAGATATGAATCAGAGTTTACCGTTGGGTATGACATAGCCAAACAGGCATGGCAATTGCCAGACAGGTTACTAGAGGCAAGGGCAGTATCTGGCAACTAGCTAGCTAGCTTTCTTAAGTTGTCCTGTCAGACCCTCCTCCAATAAGTGGTGTGCACACTATTAACCTTTTACAGATATTTTCTTATAGAGCAGCTGATTTTGACAAATAACTTTTAAGAAAGACTTGACCTAATTCAGAACAGAGACCTCAAACCACATTGTACATTTGAAGTTAACTACGGACAACTATAGCTAGCTCTTGCAGCTGTGAAGACAAAGACTGCTTCGTATAATCGACAAAACTTGAGATACCTGCAAGGTTGGAGAATAGCCAAGCCAGCCAAGTGAATAACAACCATCAGTTTGGATCAATACCAACAAACCAGGAATCAGAGATGAACAGAGGGGAAATTCTACACCCTATGTGGACGGGCAGAAAATGACCAGTGCGTGATTGTAACTTTAATTTTTTAAAAATCCTATTTTTAATGATGGTTCTTAAATGCTTTGACCTTCCTTGTAATCCACCACCCACCAGAGGTGGTAAAAAAAGAAAGGATACAGGGGAAGTGGACCTGCTTAGAAGGATTCTTAATTTGGAGCAAGTCCTGTCTGTGTTGTCTGGAAATTTGGCAGTTCACTTCGCAGGTCAGCAGCGGCAGCTTGATCCACTCACAAACACCTCATAGTGTTTGTGGGTCATTGAACTGATTTCCATCATGATGAGCTTCATTATATCATGTATGTGTTTGGGGACAGGAAAATTCATATTGTACTTCTAAAATGCAGAGAATGAGTCAGAATACTTTATAGAAACTCATTCTGAAAACACTAACCAGGCCCCTACCATAACTAAAAGCAGTGACCAGACTAACTTAATTACTTTGCAATGAGTAAATCTTAACTCTGTAAATCGTCCATCACTTCTTAATCCTCCATACTTGGGAACATGTTACCAACCCACAGGTCTGCTGGGTACTGTGCACATCAAAGCCACAGCATCTCTGATTATCATACTTCTTAGCCAGCTTTTAAATAATTATAGTTCTTTATTAGCTTTTAAACATAGGTTACACAAAGGAGAAATTCACGTTTGCTCTTGTATAAGCCAGCTGACTCATTATATTCAAGATCGTATATTACAATGGGTTTATTTATCCTGATGGTTTCCTTGGGAAGCACTTACCAAACTTATACCTGTTTCTAAGTTCATCTTTCCTTCACAAATCACCTTTACAAGCCTGTCAGCAGGTTTAGAGTTCATTGCACTACGACTTTTCTTAATGTAAATCATTTTGTCCTTCCTTGTAAAAGTTAATTTTTAAACATTTCTGGTTTTATTTTAAAGGTTAAAAACCAGTAATAAATTTTGATTAAATCATGGTTAAGTGACTACATTAGCTTAACATTTCTTATCATTCAGGATTATACATGGATAAGCACTTGATTCTCAGTACTTACCCATTACCATAAAGGCATATTTTAACTTCTGTTTTATTAGATTCTTTCACTTTTAAGATTGATAGTTTGTTGTAGAAATAATTCACACACATTTTAAGTCATAAAATTAAAATAGAATATGAGTAACTTATAAACATATTGGAGAGACTTTAACGACACATGTTCAATCTCTCTAGAACTCCTGAGTGGGATTATGGATGCATGATTTCCATGTTTCTACCACTGGAAAAAAATTCAAATCCTGATGTTTTACATTATATTTTGCAAGGGCGTTGCAGGACAATTTGTGAAAAAAATATTCCTTGGTTCCTGTTTACAGTAGCATGTAAGTGAATGGCCAGTCTTTTCACTCTGAGTTAAGAAGTATACACGACTTTTTGATTAAGAGATATGTAGTATTTGATAATCTTTTATACAGCTTCTGGAAATCTTTAAAAATATCTTTATCATACTCGATAATCTGCCTTTTTAAATTTCATTTTTAAAGAATCTGCAGCAGTTCCAGCTTCAACCAATCTGATCTTGACATGTGAAGGAAATTAAGTAGGAATGCAATACTTAATGCACTACCTATTACTGAAGAATTTTATTACTGATTCTGATAGCTTTTCTGACTATCTATGTCCTCATCCTGCACCCTCAAATTTGTATGTCTGTCCCTCAAACATTTCTTTATTTGTTGCTCATTTTTTCCTCTTTAATTTTCAATAACCAGTGTCAGTATTGGGTACCCAAAAGAAGATGGCAAACTATTGTTTTATTATTTTTTTAAAATACTTATTCCAGAGAACATCAATCAAATGTCAGTCAATGAGAAAAGTCAGAAAGCAGAAGTGATTTGAGGTTATCTAATATGGGTGTTCTTTTTTTTTTTGGTATTTTTTGAGACAGGGTTTCTCTATATAGCCCTGGCTGTCCTGGAACTCACTCTGTAGACCAGGCTGGCCTTGAACTCAGAAATCTGCCTGTCTCTGCCTCCCGAGAGCTGGGATTAAAGGGGTGCACAACCATGCCCGGGGACAGTGAACTTAAGTCATATCAATCAATGTAGAGAAGCCTGCCATGTAAATTGACTTTTCTATCACTCTTTAATTGAGCATTTCCTTTCAATATATTTATTGTACTCTTATTTATGTGCATTGTGTGTGTGTGTGTGTGTGTGTGTGTGTGTGTGTGAGAGAGAGAGAGAGAGAGAGAGCGAGAGAGAGAGAGAGAAAGTGTAAGGGCACCCACAGAAAATAGAAGAAGGTCATCGGCTTCCCTTGAGGCTGGAACACAGGTGATGGTATCTGCCCGAGATGGGCACAGGAAGTGATCTATAGCTCTCTTCGAGTGCTCCTCACCCCTGAACCATCCCTTCAGCCACTAAGCATTGTTTGTAAGAACCAAAACTTTTAACATGATTTAAAGTAAGTATGTTCACACACACTAGGAATAGTATATTAGAATACTAACAGGAATTGAGCAAAAAATATCTTCTACAACTTTCTGATCCATGCATAGAGTAAAAAGATCATCCACAACTTATGCTATGAATTGGAAACTGAAATTATTGAGGTAATTAAAAATAAGTGATTTTTAAATTCTTTTTATTCTTTTTTTCTCTTGAAATACAATATGGTTACATTGCTTTCCCCTTCTCTGTCTTCCCTCCAAGTCCTCCCATACCTTCCTTGCTCATTTTGAAGTTCATGACATCCTTGTATTGATTATTTTTACGTACACGTGAATATTTTAAAGCATATATCAAGCCTCAGTACCAAACGTGAAAGAGATAAATCATTAAGTTCAAAACTGACATAATTCTAGGTGAGAAATAGAAGTTTGTTTGGTGTTTAAAATCAGCTTACATATTAATAAATTGTTGCTTTTAAACTTATCAAGGTTTTCTCAATGTCAACATCAACATAATTAGAGTCAATCTGGAACGTATACTATAGTTAATAATAACATTAGTAACACTTCTCAACATTTTATTGTGCACTAAATTTGCAATACATGAACTGAAATTTATTTTATTTTAAATCATGTAAATGAAAAATATTAAATGACAATGTAGGTGGGAAGTGAGAAGAATTTGTGAAATCTAGGGTATCTTGCAATAATTAACAATACTGAAAACTCTAGTATCTTTGCACATAAGTAAAATATGTGTTTATGAAAGAGATTGGATTCATGGAATTGTCTTAACTCGGCGATTCACACTGCAATCACTCAGCGATTCACATTCTTTGAATTTGTCCATTAAACGATGTTTGCCCTTTTCCTATACTAGAAGATGAAACCCTCACTTCTGAGATTCACTATATACTTAACAGTGTTTGGAGGGTCTGGAGAAATGGTCCAAAGAGTACTTGCAGCGGTCATGGGGGCTCATTCCCAGCATCCATGTGATAGCTCACAACCATCCGAGACTCCAGTTCTAGAGCATTTGTTACTTTCTTTTCTCCTCTGTGGGTACCAGGCATGCATACTGTACACAGATTTATGTGCCTAAAAAAACCACTCACACACCCAAAAAATTAAATAAATACAAAAATAATTTTAATATTTTGGACTGTTGAGTTTAGCTCTAAACTAACTTAGGTCACCTATAAAAGTATTTGCTTGCATGAAACTAACTTGAGATTATTTTTTTTCTATAAACCATTATATAATGACATATAATTTTCTTTTCAATGTGATTTCTTTCAGGGGAACAACTGAATGAAAATTGTGCTAGAATAAAAATACAGCCTAACAAACATTAACAAAAATATCCCTGTATTTATGCAAATTTAAGCATCAGTTTTGTAACATTTCCAAAAATACCAGAGATAGTATCATAATATAATTGTCAACTATGAAAATTAGCATAGTCAAGAATAAATAAAGGAAAAATTATGCCAGAAACTTATCTATGAAGGGAAATACATGAGACCATCTTATTATAATAAAATTGAAACAATATATTTATAAATGGATTTTTCCATTTCATATTTGTTAATATATGCTATGCTTTCTTCAGAAGAAACTGAAAATTAATATAGACTTAAAAATAAATCTGTATTCATTTAAAGAAAATAATTATATTCACAATGATGAAAAATTTAGGTTTTAAACAGACATCCTACATGAAATTTTTGGCATTTTTTTATTTAAAACATACGGTCTTTAGCATATTTCACATATAAAAGAAATCATTTTAGACCTTTTCAGTATTGGTAGTGAACAAAACTCCTTAGCACATTCATATGAACTGGTTTAGGTACTAAACTCTCTTTACAGACTCTCTGAGCTCTGGGACCAAAGTCACAGCTGCAGTTGGTTATTTCTCAGATTTCGCCTTATTGACTTCTTCCATTTTGTGTTATTTATACTTAATGTCTGCCTATTTACCGATGTAATTTTCCTTTTCATTGTTTAAAGCTCTTTACTAGATTTCTTGTTTGTGAGTTTGAGTGCACATGCCACAGCACAGACACAGGGGTGGAAAGACAATCTGTGGGTACCAATGCTCTTTCTCCACCTCCTGTGCCCTAATGACTGATGTCAGGTCTTCTGGCCTGGCATCCTTAGCATCTGAGTCAACGCACCAACTCTCTTATATACATCATTGTCCACTAGTCGCTCCCTTTCTTTGATTTCTTTTAACATTTCCTTTTATAATAACATCCAGACATATGAAAAGATATGAGAAAAAACAAGTAGATAAGGATTCTTGATAAAAATCTGTAAAATATTAACTGATATAAATTATCTAGTAACTGATTCCACCCACGGATTAAATCTTATTTTTAAAATGTCTTTTCAATGCCTACTTTATATTAATACACAATAATACAAGTATTGACTCCTTTTGTACGTTTAGGAAAGGAAAGAAACTGGCTATTATGCAGCATATGCTTAAATTGGACTATGTAATGCTGGAAAGAACATCACACCATAAATAGTGCATATGTTGTCCCATTATTTAGAAATCTAAACCACTAATTAAGTATCATTTTTATTTACCATTTAAACTTTTTAAAATAGATAATTCTTTAAAAATGTACTAAACCAAGTACAATTAATGTAAATATATTAT
Organism: Rhynchomys soricoides; assembly: GCA_019843965.1. NCBI lineage: Eukaryota > Metazoa > Chordata > Mammalia > Rodentia > Muridae > Rhynchomys > Rhynchomys soricoides. Next base: position 3,900,841 of record JADRCH010000215.1, read on the forward strand.
GAACACTTTTGTAGTCTGGTAAATTCTCTATAATTGGCCAAATAATTGTATCCTTTCAAAGGAGTTTCTTCTACTCAGCTTAAACACTTCTTCACGTTTTCTGACCTCAGCAATCACTTACGAGCTAAACATCAACATATCACTATTAGTTAAGGTTTCTAATGCTGTGATAAATTACCATGACCAAAAGTACCTTGAAGACTGAAGGGTGCATTTCTGTTTACAATCCCACATCACAGTCCATCATCTAAAGAAGTCAGGAAGTCAACCCAGGCAGGGCAGGAACGTGCAGGCAGAGGCCACGGAGGAGAGCTGCTGCCTGGATTCCTATCCGCTGCTAGCTCAGTTTGCGCACTCGTACCATCCAGGACCCGTAGCCCAGAGAAAATACCACCAACAATAGACTAGGGGCTCCTACCTCAATCATTAATCAAGGCAATACCCACAGAGTAGCTTCCAAGCCAGACTTGTGGAGATATTTTCTCTATTGCAAGTCTCTCTTCCCAGACATGCCTTTGTGTCATATTGAAAACATTTAGTCTAATAAGAGACTTTTTTTAAAAAAAAATGGACATTTTCTTTATTTACATTTGAAATATTATCCTCTTTTCTGACACCCCCCACCTGAAACCCCTTATACCATCCTCATATCCCTGTTTCTATGAGGGTGTGCCCACACCCACCCACCCACTCCCACTTCCCCACCCTCGAATTCCCCTACACTGGGGCATCAAGTCTTTACAGGACCAAGGGCCTCTTCTCACATTGATGCCAGACAAGGCAATCCTCTGCTACATATGGGACTGGAACCATGGGTCCCTCCATGTATACTCTTTGGTTGTTGTTTCAGTCCCTGGGAGCTCTGGTTGGTTGATATTGTTCTTCCTATGGGGTTGCAAAACCCTTCAGCTCCTTCAGTCCTTTCTCTAACTCCTCCATTGGGGATCCCGTGATCAGTCCAATGGATGGCTTTGAGCATTTGTCTCTCTATATATGTCAGGCTCTGGCAGAGCCTCTCAGAAGACTGCTATATCAGGTTCCTGTCAGCATGCACTTCTTGGCATCCACAATAAGATCAAAAACTCAGGTGACAGCAGATGCTGGTGAGGATGTGGAGAAAGAGAAACACTCCTCCATTGCTGATGGGATTGCAAGCTGGTGCAACCACTCTGGAAATCAGTCTGGAGGTTCCTCAGAAAATTGGATATTGTATTACCTGAGGACACAGCTATACCACTCCTGGGAATATACCCAGAAGATGCTCCAACATATAACAAGGACACATGCTCCCGTATGTTCACAGCAACCTTATTTATAATAGCCAGAAGCTGGAAAGAACCCAGATATTCTTCAACAGAGGAATGGATACAGAAATGTGGTTCATTTATACAATGGAGTACTACTCAGCTATTAAAAAAAAATGACTTCATGAAATTCTTAGGCAAATGAATGAACTAGAAAATATCATCCTGAGTGAGGTAACCCAATCACAAAAGAGTCTTTTAGAAACAGAGTCAGGTGCTTGGGACCAAATAGAATCTCTTCAATGGATACATGAACTAGCCATTCTTACATCTCACTCCAAATTGTAGACAAAGTCCAAATGGCCATTTTATTCATTTTAGTCTAGAATATGTCCATATTTAATTGCAATTTGCAAATGAGCTAAGTGAATTATAATTATTTATAATAACTGAAGCTGGAAAGAAAATACTTGATTTTGAAGTTGTCTGAAATTTGTTTTGGCTGACATACATGAAGATAAAATTGAATATTTTAATGGGCTGCCATGCCATGTTTTGAAACTTGTATTCATTTTGAATGTTATATTAAGTTAGAATTGGATATATATCTACTCTAGAATTTTTCAATTTTTTACATGTTTTTTGTAATTTATTTATTTTTATTGTATTTGCATTAGTGTTTTGACTACATGTATGTTTGTGTGAAGGTGTCAGATCTTGGAGTAATACACTTGTGACCTGCCATTCGGTTACTGGGAATTGGTCCTCTGGAAGAACAGTCAATGCACTTAACTGCTGAGTCATCTCTCCATCCCCATTTTTAATTTCTTAATTAGGGAAAGGCTGAAAGAAGCTGAGGAGGAGGGTGACCCTGGGACCAGCAGTCTCAATTAACCTGGACCCCTGAGATCTCTCAAACACTGGGCCATCAACCAGGCAGCATATACCAACTGATATGGGCAGCACCCCCAAACACATATACAGCAGAGTCTGCCAGGTGTGTTCAATCAGAGAAGATGCACCTAACCCTCAAGAGACGGGAGGCCCCAGGGAGTTTAGAGGTCAGGTGGGGTGGGGGTTCAGGGGTGGGGACATCCTCCTGGAGACAGGGGTTGGGAGATATGGGATGTGGAACAGTTGGAGAGTAGACTAGATGTGGGGGTGGGTGTTGAATAAAATCTGGAGTATAAAAAATGAATAAAAATAAAATAAAAATAAACCTTTTGGAAATAAAAGTAAAAAATAAAAAAGATAAAAGTTAATGTTGTAATTTAACAACAAATTACATCTTCTACTTTAAGAAAGATGGGAAAAGTAGCATACATTTCAATGAAGTGATGCAATCTTTAAATTAACTTTCACTAAAAGACAAATTTGTATTTTCTTTTGAATAAAAAAATCAAACTTTGTGCTTATAAAGAAAGGAAAAATTAGTGTAAAATGTGTTTATTAAGTAGTATAAAATGTGTTTGTTAATTAGTGTAAAATGTGTTTATTAATTAGTCTTCGTTAACCTTGGAAAGGACATTACTCCATAAATACTGTATGTGTTGTCCCACTATTTAGAGAAATGCACAGAATACATAGAGCAGGCATTTATTTGTGAGCCTAACAGAGTATTTGAAATTGTATGATGCATGGGGATACTACACATAAATTAACAGAATTTGGAACAGCAAACGTGTGTGCCTATATACATATTTCATTCAGGACTGTTCTAGTTTTTGACTGGGCAATCTGATTGAAACCACAGAGATAATTTAAATTTTACTACAGTGCTTTTGCAAAGGTCAAATATATCTTTAGTGGAACCTAATCAAGAATAGACTATGGTTAGTCATTGAAGGACATACATTAAATCCCAGCATTCAGGAGGCAGAAGCTGATGGATCTCTTGTCAGGTCCATGCCAATCTGGTGTGTACAGTGAGTCCTAGGCCAGCCAGTGACTTCACAGTGAAATGTTGTCTCAAGAAAAACAAAACACCAGTTCCTGTGCAGTTACTCATGTCTGTAATCCCAAAACTCATGAGGCCAAGGCAGGAATTTGTCATGAGTTCAAGGCAAGCCTGTGCTCCATAGCAAGAGTTTGTATCTATAAATGAAGAACACAGCAAAGATACTATAATAAATTATGTGTTTGTTCATTTCCCTAAATGTGGAATTTTATTCTTTTTTAAAGAATAATGTTAAATGACTTTCTCATTCAAAATGTGATATCTCCCCCATGACTCACATATTAGAATTTTAAAAAGTAATGTACTTATATACAAGTTATATCAATCCATAATAACTATTCCTTGGGATAATAAGTTATTAAATAATATATTTTGAAGAGGTATTGAGATAAAGTGTGCCATATGTGTCTATGTTCAAGGTGACAGAATATTTATTTTCCATACATTTTTTATTATTATTATTTTTCCTACTTTATTTACATTTCAAATGTTTTCCTCTTTCCAGATCTCCCCTTTGGAACCTCCCCATTTCCTCTCCCCTCCCCCTGCCACTATGGGGGTATTCTTCCATCCACCCACCCACTCTCGTCCTCCCTCCTTGGCATTCTCCTTTACTGGGGGATCTAACACCCTCAGGCCCAAGGGCCTCTCTTCCCCCTGATGGCTAACAAGACCCTCCTCTGCCGCATACGTGGCCAGCACCATGGGTCTCTCTCTATGTATATTCTTTGGTTGGTGGATCAGTCTCCAGGAGTATGGGGGGGTCAGGCCAGTTGCCACGGTTGCTGCCTCCCTGGGGATGCAAACTCCCTCAGCTCCTTCAGTCCCTTCTCCAAGTTTTCACCTACATTTTTAGTCTTTGAAAATTTCACACAGGCACACATCACACTTAGATCTTATCTCCTCCCATTATTTTCCTTGGTCAGCACTTATGACCCACCAATCCCTCTTCCTACAGACTTCACGTCTTGTGTATTACTGTGGTTGCTGTTATCCTCCTGTGTCTAATGAGTGCTGCCCAAGTACTCATGTAGATGAGACTACCATGGAACATGTGTACATACCCTCCCAAAATCTGACTCTCTCTCTCCATTGGTAGCCAACAGAGATCAGCAGCTCTTCATTCGGAGTGAGTGGAGTGGTACTCGGGAAGCATTCCACTATACATGTCAGAGTGGCTTTATCTTATACACGTAAGCACAACTAAAGCTGTGGGCATCAGCCATATAATATGGAGAACACAGGGTATCTAGATGAGACAGATTGATTTATAGGAATGATTTAGTGCACTCACAGTTACTTTTTTCCACTCACTTCAACCAATTGTAACCAGGTGTGGGTATCTACATTAAGCAAAAAGAAGCTTCTCTGACCAAGATGGAGAATAGCACAAATCTAGGGTCTACATATAAATATTCAAAAGGCAGTTTGACAACAGAAGGGCTTATGATACCCCTTTCATAAATCAGGTCTACTTTTAAACATTAAACGTCGTAGTAGAGATTAGCACAAATTAAAATGCCTTCCTGTTACTCTCTCTCCTCCTGTTAACTGTGGCTTATAAATCTTTATTGATCACTCAAAAAATCCATTTAAAAGTTACAAAAATGATAATGTAATATGACTGTGTAAGTTTAGATGCTATTTAGAGTGTGTGTGTGTGTGTGTGTGTGAGAGAGAGAGAGAGAGAGAGAGAGAGAGAGAGAGAGAGAGAGAGACCGGCCAATCAAAACAGCCCTACAGTAACATTAAAACTTTGTTATTCCAAAGTCATTGTGACTTTGTGACTAGAGGTTCTTTTAAAATGGCAAAATTATTGACTGAATATAAATGTATCAAAGCCTCATTAAAATTTTGTTCTATGCTACCAGACATTTGTTTTAGAATCAGTGGGTCTTTGAAATCATGAGAGTAACTTGAAAGAAAAGAAAACCCAGTATAGCTAGAAAGATTTTAGAAGGCTCTTTTAGTATTTAGAAAATTCAGATTTACTGGCTTTTAGAAATTTTCTTCGATACCACAGTATCTGATGAGACACTATGAGATTGAAGACTGTAATTAACAGGGCATTCATGCTAAAATGGCAATATTTTTCCCTTACTAAAATTGTATTTTATATTTTTAAAATGTCTAACTTATGGTTTGTTCAAAAAACATTCTGGTCTCATATGATGTATCTTGCCTGAAGAATGTTTACCAGCTCTCCAATTTTAACAAATTCCCTTCTTATATAGCCTATATTTACATCCTGGTGTAATTACATAAAATAGGGCCAAATCAAAGCAAAAATCAAAATGTAAAGAGATACATAGTGAATAAAACATTTGAGAGTCTCTGAACAGACTTTAAAATGAATTTCAATAGTATAATTTATGGGCTGCTTATACAAACTGTGTATGGCTAAAACACAAGTATGTTGTTTCAGTTTCCTATCGTGCTGTAACAGAAGACCCTAAGATTTTAGTTTCAAGCATTACGCTACTATATTATTATTCTGGAAGTAAGGAATCTAAAACGTTTTCTACCACCAAAGACAAAGTACCATAGGGTCCCATTCCCTCTGTGGATGCTGAGAAAGAAATCATTTCCATAGTTTTCCTTTTCTTCTTTTAGGGGCCATTCACATTCTTTGCATACTGAATCCAAAGGCAACAGTACAGAATTCTCAATTCAGTCTTTCACTGTATCCTTTCTTCCACTACTGAGAAGCTTTGTGATTATATTGAGCACACCTGAGGAATCTAGGATCTTCTCTTCAAACAACAACGGCAACAATAAGAGCAACACAATTAACAATGTCAGTTTCATCTGGCACCATAGTTGGCAACGTTTATGTGAAGGCGTGAGCCCTTGATATCTCTATCTACAATGTGTTCCCATGATTTCTACTTTTCTTGACCAATGAGGGTAGCAAACTGGAAGCATTGATTTGCCTCATTGGAACCAATGAAATAAATACTCTGCAAAAAAAAAAAAAAATGTTTATATGTGTTGAGGTTGTCTTTTACTGTCTATTGTAATGCTAAGTGGGCCTCCAAGTCCTGGAGTCTGCATGTAGCCCCCTAGGAACCTGCCTCCACGTTGATTCTCATTGGTAAATAAAAATGCCATCAACCAATAGCTGGACAGAAAAGACATAGACATGCAGGAGAAAGCACCATAAGAAAGAAGAGAGAAGTGGCACACAAGAGTGAGAGAGAAGCCACCATGGGCTAAGGGCCGAGGGAACAGGGCCCAGAGGGCTTCCTAACTGGAGCTAAGTGTAGCCCAGATGAAATATAGTAAATAATAATGGGGTTATTGATAGGAAACTAGATTCTAACAGCATGGAGGGTAGGCAGTTGCCCAGCTTTTGTGCTGCCTAAGGAATATTTAAAAATATAAATGTTCTGTATGTCTTTCATCCAGGAACATGGATGGTCTAAAGTGGGGAAGAAACCCCTTGTCAGGATTTTTTTAAAAAACGTTTTTTTTTTAATTTATTTTTTTACACTCCAGATTTTATTCCCCTCCATCCACCTTCTGACTATTCCACATCCCATATCTCCTCCCCACCCCCTTGTCTCTACGAGGATGCCCCTACCCAACACCCACACCCCCACTCCACCTGACCTCTAAACTCCCTGGGGTCTCCAGTCTCTTGAGGGTTAGGTGCATCATCTCTGATTGAACACAGACCCGGCAGTCCTCTGCTATATATGCTTTGGGGGCCTCATATCAGTTGGTGTATGCAGCCTGGTTGGTGGTCCAGTGTCTGAAAGATCTCAAGGTTCCAAGTTAATTAAGACTGCTGGTCCTCCTACAGGGTCGCCCTCCTCCTCAGCTTCTTTCAACCATTCCCTAATTCAACCACAGGGGTCAGCAGCTTCTGTCCATTGATTGGGTGCAAATATCTGCATCTGACTCTTTCAGCTGCTTGTTGGGTCTCCCGGAGGGCAGTCATGGTAGGACCCTTTTTGTGAGTGCTCCATAGCCTCAGTAATAGTGTCAGGCCCTTTGATCTCCCCTTGAGCTGGATCCCACTTTAGGCCTGTCGTTGGACTTTCTTTTCCTCAGGCTCCTCCTCATTCCCATCCCTGTAGCACAAAGTTCAAGTCCAAGTGGATCAAGGACCTCAACATAAAACCAGATACACTGAATCTAATAGAAGAGAAAGTGAGAAAGAGCCTTGAACTCATTGATACATGGGGAAATTTCCTAAACAGAACTCCAGTGGCTCATGTTCTAAGATCAAGCATTGATAAATGGAACCTCATGAAACTGGAAAGCTTCTGTAAGGCAAAGGACATAGTCAATAAGACAAATTGGCAACCCACAGATTGGGAGAAAAATCTTCACTAATCCCACATCCAATAGAAGGCGAATATCCAAAATATATAAAGAACTCAAGAAGCTAACCACCAATAAAACCAAACAACCCAATTAAAAAAAAAACAATGGGGTATAGAACTAAACTGAGAATTCACAACAGAGGAATCTTGAAAGGCTGAGAAGCACCTAAAGAAATGTTCTAAGTTCTTAGTGATCAGAGAAATGCAAATAAAAACGACCCTGAGATTCCATTTTACACCAGTCAGAATGGCTAAGATCAAAACCTAAGGTGACCCCGCCAGTTTAAACCTTCCAAGAGACCATTCAGCTGCCACCAGCTCTGTGCTCTTGCGGCAAGCAACTTCCCACTCTTCAGAGCTGATATCTTCTCTGTTTCCGACCATTTGCATTGGTTTTTCTTACCAAACAAGGCTTCTCTTCGTGTAGCTTATGTCCACCTATCTTTCATCCTCCTACCTTCCCCATCCTTGAGGCGGCTCTCTTCTTCCTCCTAGCGTCACGTGGTCTGATAGGTGCTGCACAGTCCCTTTGTGGCAGTTACTATATATGGACATTTATTTATTTACAGTTTCCTGATTCTGGGTCACACTGCTGGCATTTGGTATATCTGGAAGGCAGCAGCTGTCAGGCTCCGATGAGAAACTGCACATAGTGACTTTTCCCAATTTCTCTCTCTCTCTCTTTTTTTTTTTAATTTTTATTTTTTCCACTTTATTTACATCAAATATTTTCCCCTTTCCAGATCTCCCCTTTGGAGCCTCCCTATTCCCTCCCCCCTCCTCTGCCTCTATGGGGGTATTCCCCCACCCACTCTCGTCTTCCGCCCTTCGCATCCTCCTTGCTCACAGCACAGGGCAAAGCCTTCAGTCAACAGTCACCTTTCCACCCACCTCCAGTTGCGTGAGAATCAGCCTATCTTAGGGTCCAAGTAATCTTGAGCTGGCTCATAAGCAAGTGAGTAACCAGGGGTAGTGGTTTTTTCAGATTTTCAGGGAGGAATATACAGAAAACTAAGGTTATTATTGTCAGTATTTTGTTGTTTTAATAAATTTTTGCTTTGGAGATTGTCATGTGATTCTGTCATTTGCCTCTTCCCTTACCTCCCTCTAAACTGTCCCAGTTTATGTCCCCCCCCCTTGATCTTACCTCTTTTCTCTAACTATTGTTATATGTATGTGTGTGTGTATTCATAACTACATAAATTCAACCTGTTCAATCTGGAAAAAAAAAAAAAACCTAAGGTGACAGCAGATGCTGGCGAGGATGTGGAGAAAGAGGAACACTCCTCCATTACTGGTGGGATTGCAAATTGGTACAACCATTCCAGGATTTTTAATAATGTTTACTACAATCATGTATTTTAGTTGTTGTGACAAAAATGACGTGACCATGGAAACATGTAAAAAGTATCATGTAACTAGGGAATTGCTTACAGTTTCAAAGAAGTAATCCATGATCACCATGGCAGTAACTTAACAGCAGGCCAGCAGGCATGGCTCTGGAGCAGTAGCTGAGAGTTTACATCCTGATCCTCAGGTAGAAGGTTTAAAGAGAGGGAGATTAGGCTGGGCCCATCTTAGGCTTTTGAAAACTCAAATCCCAATACCAGTGACAACCCTCATCCAATAAGGCCTTACCTCCTAATCCAGCCTAAACAGTTCCCCAACTGAGGAACAAGCATTCAAATATATTAGCCTATAGAGGACCTTCACATTCAAACCAGGAAGCCTTGTTTGTACAGGCAAGTTTTAAAATATATTTCTAAAACTTAAGCACATGACAGAACGGGGTGGTGGAACCTGGGAGGGACAAAGTACAAGATAACCGAAGTCCTGTTCCTGTTTGATCATCCACACAAGCTATTATAAAATCCAAACACTGGTTTTCATGGTAGTCTCAATTTATATGGTAGTGTTTGGGAAGAGAAAGCCAAGGGTGAAAGGTTGTAACACTATCATCATATCAAAAATTAAAGAAGAGTAAAACAACAAAAAGTCTTAAGTAAACTGTATTCATAAGATCTACCATTGGAATAAAAGGACTCTCAAAAAGGAATTACTGGGTAAGTGTATAAAAATGCAATTGACAGTGAAAGTCTAAATTCCAGTGCAAAGTTTCAGAATGGCTTTGCTAATTTTAGGGAAGTCCATTGAGATGTAAACACTTTTGGTCTGTCTAATACTACTGGGTGTAATTTTTTATTTATAAGTGCTTTACAATAAAATTCTAATTTATTATTGAAACAGGAAAAAGAATAAATGGGCACTAAAGATCACCCACTATTTCATCGCACTTAAAGCAAGTCAATGGAGAAGCTGTGATACTTAAATGGAAATCAATGGAGAGGTAATTGTTGGAAAAATGAATGCATTCTGTTTGACATTACAGATAGGTTTAAAGCTTTTGCAGTTGTTGAAATCTTGGCATAGAAAAAAAGGTACTCTTCAATAATGAAAAAAAGTCTTCAATAAGGAAATTTGACTTTTTCAATAATGAGAAAAAGTCTTCAATAAGGAAATTTGATAATGTGACAAGATAAGGATGTACAAGTATTTATATACCTTTTAGAATAAATCAATACATTATACTACCCACATTTGCATTTAAAGCACAGGTACTAATCAAATACTACAGTAAGCATTCCAGAGACCCCACCTAGTTCAGGGGTACGGACTCAGGGAAACTGGTTTATATGTTAAGATTTTATGTACAGGATAGATCTGCAATAGTAATTTTTAAATATAAATATATGCAGTAAATTAAGACAGCAGCTGTTTTATTTTAGCCAATGCCTTAATAATGACAAAGAGAGAACAAGACTTATTTAATATAGACTTGCAGCAATACCTGAGCAGTCATTAATTTATTTTAATCCTTTAAACTAATGGCTACCTCCCAGCCCCCCATAAAAACATAATAACTGCCTTTAGGGCTTCCGCGTTCCAGCTGAACTCTAAAAATGTCTCCTTCCTTCCCTCCTTGTGCCCCAATCTCTTACTCTTCTCTCTTTCTGTCCCCTGGCTGGCAGAAGTCCTGACCTATTCTCTCTTCTGCCCAGCCATTGGGTGACCAGCTTTTATTGACAAGGGAGAAAATACATGGTAAGCATTGTTTACAGAAACTTGAGATAGGAGTTTCTTGACACAGCATTACAATACCATGTCTGAATTGAAACAAGATTTGAGAGCAGAGAAATCAGCATTTAAATAACGCAAGTATAAACTTTACACCATGTACAGTAAGATTATGCCTATAAAGATCCTTTGGCGTAGCATGTTTGGCATGATGCACAACAATGTGATTATCTACTTTTCACATTTAGTACCAAACAAAGTGTTGATTTATGTCTGCTACTTCCGTTTACAACAACAACTACAAAAAAAAAAAAAAAAAATCCTAATTGATTTTAAGTGCTTCAAAATGGAACATTGCACATTGCTTTAATTATATTTTTGCTTTAAGTCCTAAAGATACTTTATATTTCTATAAGAAATTCAAACTCATTTCCCCATACAGAAAGGAAATTATGGAGGAAGACACATCCTACAAACATGCTAACATAAATAAAGGAGCCTTTCTTAGGTAAGACTCCAACCTTAAAAATGTGAAGTAGCTGACCCAGGTAAATGGTTCAGAACTTCTCATAACTAATCAGATGCCCCTTGAAAAATTAGTAAGGGCAGTGTTTAGCTTTAGTGGTCATGAGCATGTATTGCATTGCCCTTGAGCATTGGCTTTGAGCATGAACTGCCTCAGCCGTGAGCATTGTCCAGGAGCATGCACTGCATTGGCCATGAGCATTGGCCATGACAATGCACTGCACTGGCCATATTTGTGTCAATCTTTTCCACATGACAATGTAGAAATATCACTGTGTGCTTCTCAATACACTAATTCAAATTCAAAGTTCTATCATTTCATTAAAGTCTACTATAGTTTCTCATTTTTTTAACTTGTACGAGAAAACAGCAACTCATTCTCACTATGCTTACTCAAAACAGTTCACATAACAAAGAGTAGGAATATTGACACCATTTCTGCATTAAATCCGCTGGGAAACTACGAGGTTACTATATTTTATTCATCTATTATTCTCCAAAGATTGCTTTATAAACTAAATCAAGTTCTGTAATTGTGTAATTACTTTCATGAAATCAGTCATCTCTCAAAAGCAAGGTAACTTTCAACCTTTTAAAACATTTATACTTAAATCACTTCCTACTTTCCTTTCTTCCTTCCAACTTTTCCCATGCCCCTTTGCTCTGACCTCTCCAATGCTCTCTTCCATTCCCATTCAAATCCAAAGCTTCCCCTTTCCTTTTGATTAATATATATATATAATCAGTATATATATACTGATTAATACAACCTGCTGAGTATGTATAGTATTTTTTGTAATATATTATTTCAGGAATGACCCAAGGTGATTTTTAAAAGTATAAATTCTTATTTCTTTTTACTATTTCCTTCACTTCATAATAGTTTTTGTATTTTTCTTAACTTTCATTGTTACTCTAATAAAAGCAAAATAGTATAAATTTATGTGGGATGCTGCACTATTCAGGGTTTTCTGGAGTCACAGAACTTATGGAATCTTTCTCTATATTAAGGGAAATTATTGGAATGACTTACAGTCTGCATTTCAACTAACCCAACAATGGACCGCTGTGAATGGGAAGTTCATGAATCAAGTAATTGCTCAGTCCCATGGGGCTAGGTGTTTTATCTGAACTTCTGTATACGCGGAAATCCTGAAGACAGGTGCCGACAAGTAAGTGCAAGCATCGAAGACAGGTGAGTCTTTCTTTTCCTAATGTCCTTACATAGGCCTCCAGCAGAAGCTATGGCCCATGCCTGGATTTGGAACTTGTTCTGTCCCAAACTGGCTTTGAACTCAGAGATCTGCTTGCCTCTGTGTCCTTACTTTGCCTGGACTTAAGCTTTTCCTGATCACTATACCTCAAAACCTGGATCACAGGTGTGCCCTCCATTTCTGGATTGTAGTTCATTCCAGATGTAGTGAAGTTGACAACCAGGAATAACCATCACAGATACTTTTTCAAATTTAAGCACCTTAAATATAATAATATAAAATTGGTTAATACTTGTATCATAAAGTTTTATTTGATCAATAGATTCATTATCACTTCCATTGTAACAGAAAGATGTCTCCATAGTTACTCTGTGACTGCATAGGTTCAATTACATTGACAGAACATAACGATTTAGCCTGATTTTACTGAAATATTCTGTTTTAGTCTTTTGGAGTTGATGATAGCCTTTTGAATTTTCTTCTAATTAAAAAAAACTGAGTAGAATTGGTCCTTAAAGTTTAAAATGAGTGTTCTATTTCTTAATCATTAGCAAGTCTTTCTCTATGAGAATGCATAATTCTATAGACTGGAAAGGAAATATGCGTGAAATTTAGGAATGTTTTATTTTTATAGAAAATACATAGTTTTGATAGAATTTGCTTTTTGTAGTCAACTATATAAATTTTAACTTCAAAAATTTCACATAGTGGTTAAAATTTCTGTTGTTCTAGAATATAAATGCTTTGTCTAGATAGTGTTGTATTGTTGCATTTTCAATGTGTAAGTTTCTGATACCTGTATATTCTGTATTTATATTTGGTGACCCATACTTGCAATCTCAATACTGTGGTGGTTGAGGCTGGCATTTTGGAAATTCAGGGACAGTGTAGGCTGTATAGTGAGTTTCAGTTTATCATGGGCTCAAATAGCAAGATTATTTTGTAATAGAAAAGAAAATCCAAGGTATTACTCAAAATCTCCCTTCCCTACCTCCCTTTTCTCTCACTCTCACTTTCTTTTCCTCTTCCTTCCCCTCCATCTCTCCCCCCTCTCCTCTAACTCCTGTCCCCTCTCTCTCTCTCTCTCTCTCTCTCTCTCTCTCTCTCTCCCTCCCTCCCTCCCTCCCTCCCTCCCTCTCTCTTTCTCTCGTAAAACCTGAATATAATAAGATAGACTGAGGTGATGTTTACATTGGGGCACTGGGAAGAGAAGGATCCTGAAAATGTATTGCCCTATTAGCTTTCTAAATTTGGTTAATTTGGTGTTCATTGTGAGACCCTACCTTAAAAACGGAAATAGGGAGCTATAGATGTGGACTTCTGACATCCATGTGCGCACACACACACACACACACACACACACACACACACACAGACCACCTAAACAAGCATCTCTTCTTTGCATTCATGTATCAAATGATGAGGTATGATGTACTAGCAACAACAATAAGAAAGCTGATGTTGGTAACTTAACCTCCTTTTTTGCCCTATTATTATTTATCACAATTGTAGGAAACACCAGGTATCTGATACTTTTATTCTTTCATACTCTTGTTTGATTAATTTTTTTTTCTGAAACTTGAAGTCAATGGGTTGTTAATGCAAATTTCCCTTGGTAGTATAGAGATACAACATACTAAATTAAGCAATAAAGGGCCTCTGAGTTCTCACGGGTCATGGCTTCTTCTAAACCAACTAAAGCAGACTTCTTTATGTTTCAAACTCACTATTACCTTGACTTTTAGAGTGCATATTTACCTTACTAAGAACAATGTCAGCAAATGTATTCACTAGCATGAGATGTTCAGAGGCCCTAGAGGCTGAATCTGATCAATGTTTTACTCTAAACAAGACAAGGCTATCTATCAGTAATCTTAAGACATGGACTTCTAAATTGGCTTCTTGTATTGCAGCCAGATGTACAACCAACTTACGGGAGAGAAAGGCTGTAAATTTTTGCCTAACATTAGAGTTTGTAAACTAGCCAATTTAACATTGCATCTTGAACTCTTTAGGCTCAGAGTTTAGATGCTGCTTTGCATTTTTTTTAAAACCACACGGGCCATCATGGTATTTTGTCATTTATTTTAATTTCTATAAGTACCCGTTTTATTTGACAGGCAATTTTTCTTTTAACTTAACACTTAAAAAAAAAATCGGTTCACACTTGAGAGTTGTTCAAAGCATGTTGTTTAAAGTATGTTATCTGAAGTATAGATCTTCTTTTGATGTTTGGCCTCTTATACCAAATCAAACAAACTTCTTTAAAAGCACATCTGTGTTAGTGTTCAGAATGATATGGTGGGGTAGGCCATGGGACCTTGTTGAGAACACAACCACGAAGGAAGAGAAAATAGGAATTAGCTAACGAATATTTATCTTTGTCCCCCTTGAGACAATGTTGCACTACCTATTCACAAAAGCCAATTCTCTCTACAATCTTTGCATGATTCTCAAATATTCTACTTATTTTCCATAACTCGGCCTCACATAAAATATTTTACCCCATGAATACAACTATCATGCTCAACAGCATGAAAAATAATAAATTTAAACTGTAACACAATTCATACTTCCTCAGAAAAAGAATTATATTTAATATTTCTTATAAAGCTTTCCCCAATTACCTAAAATATTGTATATAATTCACTAGATACAAAATTTTCCTTTGAAATGATCATATAGATATAAATATCCTGACAAATAATTTTAATAGCCTGAGCTATTCTGTCCAACAATAACTATGTTACAAGAAGAGCATCAGCAGTTTCCCATGAAACATTTCTAGAAAGGATTCCCTCCAATAACTGAAAACTCCAAAGGTTTCTTCCTTAATGAGTCTGGCATTGTATCTGATTTTGTCAAATGTGTGTGTCTTGAGATCTTAATATATAATTAAATTCAAGCATCTTGTTTTATCTTATCATGTCACTCTTGTGATATACTTATGTACACGTATTTAGGCTGTATTTCTGTCTGTGTATATATGGACATATATAACTTTTAAGTATTTTAAAGTCATTAAACTACATGTCTTTTCCGGGATTTACATGATATAAAGACATCTATTGATAAAAATATACATTTAAATATGAATGCTAATCATTTTGGTAACAGCTTGTTTAATTATTTGTGATGATAGTATCTGCCTTTATCATATGTAATAAAATGAATTATTCCTTATATTGCTACATAAATGTATTCTTACCATCATACAAAATACGTTTAACAAAATAGAGACCTTGGTGACAATTATATATTTTTCTTAAAAATTATTATATTCTTTGTCTATTACACTTTTCTCTCAAAGTATTAACAATTCCAAAAATAAGACATCTAAATTTATTTTATTTAATATTTACATGGTCTTAACACATGAAAGCTACTGAGTGTTTTTTTAAAAATGATTGCTGCTTATGTGAATGTTTTCCTGCTTCTCTTGCTGTCAGGGACGGCTTAGCCTGAATTAACATTGCTCTTTTGACTCAGAACTTGTCAAACATTTCATTTCATCAACCCTACACTTGCCCCTAGACACAGACAGAGAAACAGGCAGCTATAACCATTAAACATGAAAAGCATAACATTTGTCTGTAAGTAGCAGAATGACATAGTAGGGTAATGTGTAGGAAGGAGCAAGCAAGCGAGTAGATAAATATATTGACAGCTTGCTTTGAACAGATCAACGCTCCTGAGCAGTTACAAGTAAGAAGCCTGCACGATGACAGCACACTGGCAGACAGGTTCTGAATAAATTGCATCCCTATTTCCTTTTATAAACCAGAATGAAACCAAAGAAATGATGAGGACTCTGTTTTTATCTACACTCAGTGGACCGTGGTTGTTTGTTGGAAAAAACCAGAAGCATATACTTCCATGAATAATCTCCAGTTAACATACCTGCCAGAGTGTCCTGACCGTGTACATGGTCATGATCACAGTTCACCAGTGCCATTTCTGTTTCTGCACTGTGTGGCTTGTGGGCTCTCAGGTATGTGGGCATTGTATTTTATATTTAACTGTATATTACCTCTTTGAAGATTAAAACATGACTCCTAACACTGAATTCTGGTATTTGCTGGTTGAGATAATTACAAACCTCAATGTTATGAGAATAGGTCACCTACAACACTGTCCCCCACAGTGAGTGTGTAAACTGGTATCCCTGTCTCTCTGCTCCTTCATCCTCATAGCTGTATCAATAGAGACTACTACAGCATAGTGGCTTTTTAAAAGATTTTATGTGTAATTAAGACCAAAGTGGATTTTCTTAAGATGATGTGCTCCACATACCTCTAGGACCTAAAGTCTAAGTGGTCATGGATGGCAGTATCTAATTTCCCCAAGATGACTCATATTTCTTACATGCATGTATATGAGTGTGTCAATTTTTTATTCATGTACACTGCTTATTGTGGAATAAAGACTTCCACAATAGATAAAATAAATCTTATCTCTGTCCAACAGATCTCCTGGTTTGTAAAACTCGCCTATTTTATATGACACTGTCAAAATACTATTTAGCTAATTTATCATAGCTATAAGATTTCATTTTAAAATCACATAGAACATTTTAAAATCATTCTGTCTTTTCTGTAGTTAAGATCACTTTTGAATGAAAAGTTAAAAATAATCATTAAAAAAGTTAAACCATTATTACTTTTAAAAATCTGCTTTGATTTCTGTGGATATCAATTTAATTTCTGATAATATATCATTTTTAAAATTCCAAAAGTACTAGAAAACTACCCAATAGTGTCATATTGTGTTTTTGATTTAAACATCTATATATCTGTTTGGTCATCATATCCAGAATCTGGAAGACCTCTCTCTGTAGTTAGCATATATTGCTTATCCCAAAAGTAGTGCAAGATTTAAATTACTTGATTATGAGAGCATATGATCTCAATTTTCTCATCTCCAGAAAATAATCTTTAAGCATATTTTGTAAGCACATCTGCTTTTCAGTTACTTTCTCCATTTATTTTAAACTTCCGAGACTTGATCATTAGTCAGAAATATAGGAACATGGGCAGAAATCAATGAAGAAAAACAAGTGAAATAAATAAAACTGTTTCAAGGCTTTAGCAGTCTACATAAAATTCTTAGGTATATTTTAGACTTCAATCTTACAGCAAATGGCCTGGTCTGTTTCATTATATACAAATGAAGATAAGAATGCTTTATGCATGAGTTAGTTTTAGGAATTTTAGGAATGATTCAGATAAATGGTTAGCACAATTCAAGCACCTTAACAAGTGGAAGATACTGTTATTTCACCATTTTCTTTTAAACAACTTTGTTTTATAACTGTCAAGTTGCAATGCGTCTTCATACCAGCATACTTAGATCACTTATGAGTTTTGTCCTGGTTTTGAGATCTACATCCAGTCTTAAAAATGCTTTACACAGTATGTGATGGCTATTCCTGGTTTTCAACTTGACTATATCCAGAATGAACTAAAACCCCAAAAGGCCTGGTAAACTTATGAGAGATTCACCCCTTAGGTAAATCATTTGGGTTGGTAAGACACAACTTTAAACGCTGATTTTTTGAGATGGGAAGGCATATCCTATTTCTACTTCAGAACAATTTTAAGACAAATGCTTTCTTTTTTCTAATCCTGCTAAAACTAACAGTAGAACAATATAGGGTACATAGAGGAGCCACTGAAACTCATGATATGGAAAAGGCCCGATAAATGATATTTCTTTTCCACTCTCTTGTCTCCCTTTCTAATATTTGGATTGGAAAAGCACCACTGTGTAGCCCAGCTGATGAAATAACTGCCAAATGTCTCCATAGTCCCAAGACATCATTCTGAAGTTTTCTTTTCTTTTCTTTAATTTTTCTTTAATCTTTTTTTCTCACTCCAGATTTTATCCCCCTCCCAATCCACCCTCTGACTGTTCCCCACCCCGAACCTCCTCCCCACCCCCTGTCTCCATGAGGATGACCTCGCCCCCCCCCCCATGCCCCACTCCCCAGACTTCTAAACTCCCTGGGGCCTCCAGTCTCTTAAGGGTTAGGAGGACCAGCATTCCGAAGTTCTTATCTGGATTTTTACCATTAAATTGTTCTTGCAAATTGCATCCCTTCCACATACAGTACAATTCACTGTGTCTTGCACTTAATGGCATTAGTTTGTCCTTCAGGTCAGTGGAATCTGATCCATATGCATGGATTTTAAAATATTTTTGCCCCTCATACAATCACTTTCTGTATGTATGCAATAATATCTAGGGACATTTGCATTTAAAAACATTCTCTAAATGACTGTAATAAAGCCTTAAGGTTTTGATTAAAGGAAAACCCTTTGCTTATAGTTCAGTAATATCATCACACTAGAAACAATCATTAAAAGAAAATAAACACTAAGAATACCTCACTGTATATGCTGCAACAAACACTCTGCTTTGAGCCCTCCTAAACAGTCTGTGTATTTCAGTCACACTGATTAGCAATTTGTTCCCATAACTAGACATGGTAGATGGAAATATTTTCTTCAAATAGCAAAAGCAAACAATAATTTTAAAAATCATTGAACAATAATGAGAGAAAACATTTTTTAAAATAATCTAGACTATTATTTTAAGGATGATATTTTTATCTAGATCATATTCACTTTATCTAGATCACAATCACTTGCACACACACACACACACACACACACACACAAATATATGTATGTATGTATGTATGTATATGTACATACATACATTTAATCCTGGACACTACTACTTGCAGAGAGAGGATTTTTATGTATTATTTATTTGGTCAAAGATCACATTAGGGTCATCTTAAATTAATAAAGTAATTTTTATAAAAAGAGAGTAAGTAGATACATTTTGTATAAAAATAATGTTAATTCAAATGACATTTGCCAGATTATACAGGGGAATGCACTACTTTGCTTTGTTTTATGTGTTATTTGGTTAACACACCTTAAAAATCTTATCATCAAACTTAAAGTGAATTGTTTATTTACATAGCTCTGGTATTTTTACATTAATTAGGCTCCATTTAATTTCTTTATACAATGTATTTTGATCATATTCTTTCTCTTCCCCCGGCTCTACTCATACCCTCCCCCCTCCCTCCCATACGACATCAGCATCACTCCCTCCCATACGACATCAGCATCACTCTCTCTGACTCACTCTCTTTCTCACGTTCCCAAAACAAACAAACAAACAAAAAAAACCCACAAACAAAATAAGTAAATAAATAAATAAGTAGGCAGAAACAAAAAGTAAGTTAGTCAGTTATTGTGCCTGCCTTTAAACTCAGTCCTCAAGAAGCAGAGGCAGGCAAATCTCCATGAGTTCAAGGCTACATTGGTCTACAGAGTGAGTTCCAGGACAACCAGGGCTACACAGAGAAACCCAGTTTTAAATACATCATATACATATACATACATACATAGATTAAAACAAAAGTGCACACACACACACAATGAAGTAAATGTGTAATGACCCACTACTCCTGGACATGGGACCCACCCTACGTTCTGGTTAATATGCTTAATGATATTCCATGGGAAAAGAAAACCTGATATTCCCCTTTGCCAGCTTGTCTCTGTTGCAAACAGCTCCTTGGTTAGGAGCAGAACTTCGTGTTCACTTCCCCTACACCATATTGGGATTTTTTTCTGGTTTGCACATATGCAGGTCTTGTGCATATTTTCACAGTCTCTGTCTGTTCATATGTGTGTCAGTCCTCTTGTATCTGGATGGTGCCCTTTCCTTGGATACATCCAATATCTCTAGCTCTTACAACCTTTATGAATTGCCTTCTGATAGATTAATCTGGCACCTTGAAGTGAAGGGTTTGGTAAAAGCATCTCAGTTAGAGCTAAGTCTCTCACTTAATGCACATTGCCTGGTTATGGGTCTCTGTGTTAATTTACTATCTACTGTAAGAAGCATCTCTGATGAAGAGTCAGTGAGGACCTACTCTATGCATATAGCAATATGTCATTAGAAGTTTCTTTGTTAATTTATCGGAATAGTATGTTTCCCCCTAATGGCCCATGGCCTATCTGGTCTAAATCCTTGGCTACTTTAGCAGTATCAACTAAGGTTTCCATCCCATGGAATGGGCATTAAATACAATTATGAGATGGTTGGTTACTCCCATATATCATTTGTCCCACTATTGTACCAGTATTTCTGGCAGACAGGTCACTGTTGCAGGTCACAGTCTCTAGCTAAGGAACATGAACAATTATATCTGATAGCATGCAAAGTGCCTTCCAGCCCCATGAACTCTAATCACTAGTAATGAAGCTTTAGTTGGGCATCAGACTAGTTTCTCTATGTTTAATAACTAAATAATTTGTGTCTTCAGCAACAGGGCCTTGTAATCAGGTTACTGAGAGTAAGAAGTAACTTAGGCAATTTCCTGTGGTCTTTGGCGTTATCTATGGAACCTCTGGCCAATGACTCAACAAAATGTACCTCATTCCTGGCACCAAAGATTTTGCTCAATGTCATAAGTTGTGACACTGTTTCCATCACTATACACTGACCCCACTGGGATTCCTTTTATACATTTTAGAAGGGTTCTATTATGACTATACTGGGCTTTGTTGAAGGTTTGATATATTTATTTAGAAAAGTGATTAAACTGCAGGAAAAGGTTCCTTTGAGAGGAAATCCAAAGGTTTGCAATTTTTTCTCAGCAATTCTGTTTATTTGAAGTTTTATGATCCTGGTGATGTTGAAGTTCTCTTGACTAAAGGTTTGCGTGCATTCAGATATTTTGCATGTTGGCTAATGTAGTCAGCAATGAAATTTGTGGTGGAGAACAAGTCATGATAAAAAGAAGAGGGATTTTCTTTTCTGTGCAGACAGCTGTGATGTTATCAGGGAGTAATTGATCCTTTGAAAGAAACTTGACATCTTTTTCTTGATCAGTTAATACATCTATCTGGAAACAGGAGTTCATAAGACAGATCATACTATACACTTTCCATTTACTTTGATCTGGTCCCAACTATCCATTAAATGCTTCTTGTAATCCCAAAGACAGAGCATTGGGTTTCAAATTATACCAAATGCTAACATAAATTTATATTTTTAGTGTTTTTTCATGGGACAAACCAGATATCCTGGCAGCCCATGGAGTAACAATAAAGCAGTCATCCTTTGTGGGTTCACTAGAAAATTGGCATTTACAAGGTAGGGAAGCTTCTCTGTTACATAAAAGTATATTCTGTTATTAACCTTCCAGGAATCTTCAGTGGTTTCCATGTAAACCCTGGCATCCATGCAGAAATCCTAGCTATTATCTCTCCTTTAATATTGCAGCTACAAGGGCTGGTATCCAAAGCAATGACGACAGCGCCATGTTCTGATTCAGACTGATGACATAGAAGGTTTGATATGACCTTTTGTTCTGTGCAAATTAATCCAACATCCCTTAGAGGACAGAGGATTCCCACTCTGAGCCTATGGTGGTAGGTAGACGCCAAGTCTCACTTTGTATTTCTGTTCAACATTAGACTGCTGGAAAACTTTCTGCAGTTCTTTAAAACCCTTGCGGCAGGAAATCTGCTTCAGGGTCACTCTTCTCCTGTCCAATTGCTACTTGATTTTTCATCTACACAAAAGGGAAGTGGATTGTGGCAGGGAAAGATCTTGGGAGATGGTGAATATACTGATTTTATTGACAGTATATTAGAAAACTATGTTAGAAAATGTGCCGTGTGTGTGTATGTGTGTGTGTGTGTGTGTGTGTGCGCTCATGCACATATGTGTGATTTATGGAAGAGAACATGAAGCCATCAGTCTCTCCTGTCTTCATTTCAGTTTGTACTTCTAAGAATATATCAGTACAATACAATAGCATATATTCAT
>JADRCH010000215.1:3923057-3956982 GCA_019843965.1 Rhynchomys soricoides
GTGGACATGAAAGGGGAGAATGTAAAGAGATGTGTCAGCACAAGGTTCAACGCAGAGTATGTCGACTCAAAACAGTAACATAGAAATATGTTCAGAAAGCTATGATTGTCCAAACTAGAATATGACTCCCAAACAGGACTTCTGCTGCGGAGAATGACAGACATTAATAAGTTTCTAGGGCAGCAGACAGTGGGGAGAACTGAGGAGAAAAATAAACGCTTGATCTGTGTGCTGATGCTGATTGTGTCCGAAAAGGGAAGGTGACAGTAAGCTGTTATCATAAACTCCCTGGTAAGGGTACAGCCACTTAACTTAGCAGAGCACATTGCAACTATGGGAATTATTGTGAAACCTATAAATTTATGACCAAAGTCGTGCATGCTGCACATGCTCACTCCTGTCCGGAAATGTACAATTGCACAGATACACAACTAATGATCACTATGTTTCTTTCACACCATTTTCATGATCAGAAATCTTAGAAGTGAAAGGCCAAAATCAAAGAAACACTATTATGGAATAAGACTCATTACCTTTGTTGTATCTTCAATTTGTCGTGGCTGAACCTAGTTCTACCAGCTTTAAATCTGAAACTAAGATATATATTTGGTTACTTTTTCAAGATTAAATTATTTTCCTCATAAATTAAGAATTTGAATATGTGTTAACAAATATTTGACATGTGTTTGTTAGGATTAAGTGAAAGAAGATTTTCAAAATATTCACCAGAACTTGATAACCAACAAGTGGCTGTAAGATAAAATGGTTTACAATGTAAATATGATCCTGATATACAACAATTTAAAATATGATGCAGACTTTATATGACCATGGATCACAGTAAAATTCTGGTTATTATAACCTAAATATGTCTGTTACATTTAGATATAAATTTCTTAAATTTTACACAGAAGCAATTTGTACACAAATATAGAAAGAATTTCAGAGATAATTAGATGTGTTGTATCACTTCCTTGAAAAGAGAACTCGGGGTATTTCACCACATTCTTCACTTAATTTGAGCACAATTGCATATGACAAAGACACTTTGAAGGCTACAGAAAGCAATCAAAAACAAAAGCATATATTATGGAAATCACTAATGAATGTATTAGCCATAAGGAAGGTCTCTTTTTTTCATATAAAGACAATGTCTCTGGCAAAGCTTGCATAATTCAGGATTTGTTTAACATAAATTGAGAAATAGTAGACAAGTTTCTGCTTACTGGTATATATTTTCCTTCAACTTAGAGCAAAGTAGGGTACTATTATTAAAAATATCAATTTTTGTATTGTTGGTGCATTTATGATATTCCTTTCTGACAGTGTTACAGCTACTGTGCATCTAAATTAAAAAAATAAGCAGCAATCTAATTAAGAGGATAAAAGTAATGTCATTTTGATAAATACATTCATCACCCAAATTCCTAGATATCAATAAATTCTCCAAAATTTACTGTTAATGACATATTAGCAGACAGGAGTTCTCTGATTAATTAAGTCTATTACCAAAGGAAATTATTCAGTTGTTGACTCAATTGAGTGTGAAGAAATTCTAAATACTGAGAAAAGGTAAAAACACTGGTTTGAAATCTGTATTATAAGTACAGAACTGCTAAAGATTCATCCCAACACTGTAACATCTGTAAAGAAAATTGTCTAAAAGATCTCTAATAAAGAAAGTACAGAAAATACAGATGCATATGGTGCAGATACTATATATATAGTAAATATATAAAGTAAATATAAGTAAATATATATATATATATATATATATAATAGAAATTTATTTAGGTTTAAATTTATATCCTGTTGAAATTACTAATATGTATTTAAGATAAGCTATTACGTATACTGATGCATAGACATTGCAAGTATTTTATATGGGCACTGAAATCCAGCATTGCTTTTGTTATGAGCATGTCAATTGTATCTCTAGGGTTATACTACATAGAAATTAGGAGCTGTGCTTAGGATAGTACAGCAGGCAATAGCAAGGATGGAACACAAATCTGAGACTCTAACTACAGTACCTAGATTCATTTGCCATGGAGATGGCTGCATAATTGCAGCATCGACCTTGAGAGGCTCCTTTGAGATAGCCCAAGTTGTACTTGTACCATCATGTGAGGCTAATTACTCATAACTGATAGCTTCAAGAAAGTGCCAACATCCTTGTGCTTCGTCTCTCAACTAAATGTTCCTTTGCAGTTCCAATTCATTTACTTATCTATGGTTCTCAGTAGCCATCAAGGTCAATGAAACACAAATTTCCTAAGCATATAAGTGTAAATCAAATTTATTCCTTCTATTTTCCAGATCTAATCATTTAAAAGAATGATCAAAATGTTTAAAATGTTTGATATCATATTCTCTGGCCATTGAATACTTTTGCTATTAAACATTTAGTGATATTTTATCAGATCAAACTAATCTTGATGACTTAGCTGTTGGGCCTTGTAACATGTTTCTCCCAACTAAGCATCATCCTTCCTCCTAAAGACATTGGCTATTTATTTGATATGTTGTATATTCTTTTTAAAAGAAGTATTTATTTTTCTACTTTGCTTTACCATGTTTTTCTTGTATATTTTAAAGTATTATTATAAAAAGTGAACTTAGGAAAATATATATTGTTTATATATATTTAACAATGGTCAACTTAAATTCAGAAAATTTATGGGTATTTTGATCTAAACAACTGTTCATTTATATATTTTAGGATTTGTATTTAATTGTTATACAATTTATTATATAAATATTATACAGTTAGGATTTTTATAACATTGGTAGTTTTCATAAAGCTATTCAATAGCAAAACTAAAATAAATTATGTATGTAAGAAGGTATTGGATGAAACTGGACACTATCAATGAGAATACACTATCAATATATTCTTGCATAAATGTGAGCTCTGCATGTGTACATATGTGAAATGTTCAATAGACTCAACAGGGCCTGAGTATGTGTCTTAAGTGTCTCATGATCATAGAGATCATAAATTAGGGAAGATGCGGGGGAAATAAAACAGTCAGAATGGAAGGGAGGAGCAGAAGTAATGTAGATGTAGGTAGATGTAGTACTCATGTATAAAATTCTGAAAAATAATAAAGTTATTACAATGTAAAATATATTTTCCTTCTGTTCCTTCAAGGGTTGATAATGACAGGATTTGGACATTCATTCTTATAAATGACCACTGAATTTTAGACCCATATAATTGAATTTTATATTGCAGACTAAAGTAATTTTTTTCTTCTATTAGCTGCTAATTCACAATTATAATAGGAGTATCTAATTGTCATCAACTTAACACATGAGCAAGATTGGGCTGCTAATAGTGAGGCAGTTATGTTTTATTTTCTTCCTGTAATGATGAGAAATGATGGATATAGCATATGTAACTTTCATATTTCATGAACTGAAGCAGTATAGACGTCATTAACTGGAGCAGTAGGTGAGAGGTTTCAGGTTAAAAGAACAACCTGGAGAGAGAGACAGAGACAGAGACAGACAGAAACAGATAGAGACTGAGAAATAGAGCTAGAGAGACAGACCAAGAGAGACAGAGATTTACTGAGAATGGCATGGGATTCTTAAATCTTTATTGGCACACCTCCCCCAACTAGGCTGCACCTCCTAATTCTTCCCAAAGAGTTGAACCAGCCGCCATCAAGGCATTCAGATACTTGAGCCTATAGGAGTGATTTAACCATCACACTATATTTGTAATATTTTATCATAAGCAGTCATAAAATGAAGCTAATCATAAAACGTAAGTCTTTGACCCATTTTATACTTTCTTTCACTAATAAATAATACATCAAATATTAGCTACAACAAATTATATTTTCCTAATACAGTCAACTATGTTCAGGATTAAAAATCAACCTGGGCCTGATTATTTTATAGAAATGATGTTTTGGTATAGTATTTGTTTGATTTTCTAGAGGGCACAATAGCATATAAGCTTCATAATTAAGTTATTCTTAAATAAACTAAAGAAATTGGTAAACATATGAGTTATTACTTCATAAGAATCTTTCTTACAGAACAGAGTAATGTCAGCATGTCTGATTTTTTTAATATTTGAAGGCTGAGAGGTTTTTATAATTATAAAATAATTTACTCTCACATTTCACAGCCGAACATGCATTAATTATTTTTGTTATTCATCATAATTAAATAGTTATTAGCTTTTCAAATGATTCTAGGAGAATATTTGAAAGAACTAAAATATACACTAAAATCTTTTATGAAGAAGTTTATAACAACATGGCGCTTATGAATTTTTCAAGTCAAAAACTTTTTATAGCATTTAATACCTCTTTAAAATATTGAAAAATATAAACATTACATTTTGATATTTTTGACAGACAATGTAATTATCATGTACTCTTAATGACAATAGAATGTGTAAGTCACTATTCAAGTCAAGTGTATTTACAATTATGACAATTAGAATGTGTAAGTCACTATTCAAGTCAAGTGTATTTACAATTATTTTTGTGAACCTTAATTAAATCCTTAGCTTTTTTCTAAACTTTGTAAGCAAATTTTTATTGCAGATTTCTGAATGTTATTTTTTGAAATATAGAAATATGTTCAGAACATCTATTCTTTATCTAAATATTTTCTTAATGCAGGAATTAGTGATGCGTCGTCCATTTTGCATTAGACCTATAGACATTTCCTCCATGCACATTCTCATGTGCATTTTGAGTCATTTTAACAATGACTTGTAACATGGTGACAATCTATATGCAGTTGACTGAGATATAGAGACAAAAATCTATAAATCCATCTGTCTTATTTATTGGTTAATGTTGAATGAAAATATTTTCAACTGTTACATTTAAAGAAATGAGTTACTAATACTTTTATTTACTCTAGAAATCATAAAATCATGGATTCCTTTGTAAGTCACTAGCATTATTCCCTGTTGTTGTTTATGTCTCTATGTATCCTACAGTATAGGCCCACTTATCATTTATATAAGCATTGTTCTTTCTCTTGTTTTAGATCCTGTTTATCAAGCATTTCTCTTTCAATAATGTCCCTTAACAGTTTATAATATAAAAGGTCAGAGAACAACTTGTGGGAGTTACTTACTTTCTCATAGAGAGAGACTGAGGGATTAAACTAAAATCATCATGCTTGGCAGTAAATGCTTTAACTCAGTGAACCATTTGGCCAGCACTAATTGGATCCATTTTAAAGCTAAACAGAAGGCATTTTAAGATGTCTTTATATTTTCTCTTTAGATAAATTTTGAACCTATTATATCTGTCTTGCTACCATAAAGGACTTTAATTAATGTTTAATCATTACTATTCCAAAATTTAAGCAATACATGTTGGATTACTGCATTTTAAAGTTATGGCTTGGTTATGTTATTTTTAGTCAAAGATTTTTTTTTTCAATAATTTTGAGAAAAAACTTACTCTTTCTTAAATACTTTACATTTTTATACATAAAGACTTTCACAACACATTTTACATGCTTCATAATTGATATACTGTTTTATTCAGAAAATGATAAATTTTCTATGCCTATCTAGTAGAAATAAATTTTTATGAATATTTGTGGTTCATAGTTGAATAAATATGATGATATAGAATATATGTACATATATATATTAAATATTGCATTAATCTAAAAGTTTTGTTAACATTCAGGAACAAAGCCCTTATAGATATTGTACCAGCAATTAAATACTTTTGTTCAATAAATTAGCAACAGTTAAATTTGTTGTCATTCCTTTTATTTCTCAAACTGTAACTAAATATAATTCATTCCATACATTTTCATACTCACGAATAAAACACATTTGAATAATTGTTCTGAGAATGAGCTAGTATTTACATTGTGATGAGTGGAGACCTTTTAATCTACAACTTTTATCATTCTGTTCCACCATAAATCAACTATGTTGCTTATTATGAGAACTTAGACATTCAGATACAGTCTCTAGGTGTAATGTGGATTGGCTTGGAGAAAACTGTTTAAAGATAATACTGTGATTTGTTAAAAATGTATAATACAACTGATTTTTAAATTATTTTATTGAAAATAGATTCTTCTTTCATATAATAGGTCCTGACCACAGTTTCCCCTCCCTCCACTCTTTCTAGCTCCTCCCTATACCTTCCCTCTCCTCCAGATCCACCCCCTCTTTGTTTCCTCTTCAGAAAAGAGCAGACCTCCAAGAGACAACAACCAAACGGGACAAAACAAGATGCAATAAGACAAGGCAAAACTCCCATATTCAGGCTGCATAAGGCAACCAATAGAAGCAAAAGAGTCCCAAGAACAAACAAAAGAGTACAAGAATTATTTGTCCCCATTGTTAGGCGTCCCACAATAAAACACTAGACTAACACCACAACAAATGCACAGAGGAACATGCAGGCAGGCCCTGTGATAGTCTCTTTAGTCTCTATGAGCCCAAGTAAGCCCTGCTTAGTTGATTTGGTGAGCCATTTTCTCTTAGTGTTCTCCGTCCTCTCAGACTCTTAAAACCTTTCTTCCCCGCCTCTGCAGGGGCGAGGAGAGTATGTTCCAGAGCTACACTGTAAATGCTGAATCAAGAAAGCTTAGGTTATATAAAAGGTAAAACAATTTTCATCTTTTCAATTTCATTCTCCGAAGTTTGAAGGAAGCACAGAGGGGGAGAAAAAGAAAAAAGAAAAAAGGTTCTTTAGTACTTTAGGGGTGACTGTTTTTACAAATTTTCCATGTTTATAAACTCTCTATCCAAATTGCCAATCAAAGAAACCATTTGCCTAAGTCTACACTAAATTGTTTAAAGACGATACAGAGAAATCATCTCTTTCTTTCTTCAGATCCAGGTGTTTTCTATTTATAAAAATGTGCGGCACAGAATTCTGTAGTAGCAATTTAGCATCAATTTATTACAATACAATATTAATTGAGAAAATTGGTTTTTCATTATCTGTTAACCTTAGCTATCTTATGAGTAAATACAATATGATAGAGAAGTCAGTATTAGAGTAGAGGTTTATAAACATGAGACTAATTTTAGATAGTATTCTCAGTGTTTTAGTTATGAGTTATGTTTTATCTTTTATTATAAAATAACCTTTTAAATTAAAAAAGCCTGTCATACTTACTTTTAGACATATATCTTCAGATATTTCCAGGACTTCAATCTAATTTCCAAAACACTTTAAATCATAAGCACTACTTTTGGTATGAATTTTAACCTTAAGAGGATAACAACACCTAAGAAAACACAAGGAATAAATAATATAAGATGAGCAAATCAAAAGAGGGCAGAACCCACACCATAAATACAAAGTAAAGGGAACCAACAAATACTGTTCATTAATAACCCTCAACATCGATCGTCTCAATTCTACAAGAAAATGCAGAGACTAACTGATTGGATTGGAAAACAGGGTCCATCCTTATGCTTCATTCAAGAAAATACCTTAACAAACACAGATGTCACCTCAGAGTCAGAGGATGAAAAAAATATTCCAATCATTGGACCTAAGAGGTAAACTGGTGTAGCTATTTTAATATTTGACAAAATAGACATCAAACCAAAACTAATCAGAAGAGATAGGGAAAGACACAATACACTCTTAATAAAAGAAAAATTCTTAATAAAATACTTGCAAACCAAATCAAAGATCAGATCAAAAGAGTCATCTTCCATGATTAAGTAGACATCATCTAAGAGACACAGAAATGGTCCAACATACATAAATCAATAAATGTAAGCCACCATCTAAGCAAACAGAAAGAAAAAAAGTCATGTTCATCTCATTAGATAAAGAAAAGCCATATGAGAAAACCCAACATAACTTCATGATAAAATCATGAAAGCATTCAAGATATAAGTGGCATACCTCAACATAATAAAGGAGTTCACAGAAAACCCATAGCTAACAACAACCTAACAGTGAGAAATCTAAAACATTTTATTGGGATACACTGTGTGAAGGTGTGCCTCTGTGTATTCAAATGTTAATACTTGACCAGCAAAGAGCTAATGATCCATCATTCATCACCTATCTCATATTTTATAAATATTCATTCCTTCCTCACCTGTCTAAGGCAATCTAGGATTTTATCTGGTTGGCTTTAATAAAGAGCTGATGATCAATAACTGGGTAGGAAGGGGAAGTCAGAACTTCCAGGCAGAGATAGGGGCTCTCAAAAAGAATCCAGAGGTAGAAATTTGCCAGTAGATATGGAGGGAACAGGATCGACTGCAGTAGAGCAGAGAGGTACAAAGCAAGCCACATGGAGGGTCATAGTGGGTTAAAAAAAATCAAAAAAGAAAAAAAGGAACAATAAATGGCTGAGAAGTACTGAAGTACTTAAGAAAAAGTTCAACATTGTTATTAGTCATCAGAGACACACAAAGCAAAATTACTTCGAGATTTTATTTTACACCAGTCATAATATCCAGGACCAGTAAGACAAATGACAGCTCATGATGGCAAGATTGTGGAGAAAGGGGAAGACTCATCCATTGCTCATGGCAGTGCAAGCTTGAACACCAACTAGAAAAATCATTGAAGGGGTGATCCTCAGGAAGCTGGTAATCCAACTACCTCAAGATCCCGCTATACCAACATTGTGCATATACATGCACCGAAATGATGTTTCATTCTGCTACAGACATACTGCTCAACCATGTTCACAGCTGCTTTATTCATAATCATCAGAAATTGGAAACAACTTGGATGTCTGTAAACAGATGAATGGACAAAAATTTGGCATATTTATACAATGGACAGTTATTCAGCCTTTTAAAACTGAAATTCACAAGTAAATAGCAAAAAATCATTTTAAGTAAAATAACTCAGACCCATAAAGACAAATATGGACATATTATCTATTAAATCAGTGACAAACAGGATACAATCTTTAGAGCCACAGAGATTAGTAGTAGAGTATGGGACTAGCAAGGGGAATAGATCTCCCTAGGAAAGGGGAATCAAAAAATAAAATAATAGCTTAATAAAGTGGGGAGAAGAATGGGGGGGTCAGATGAGGAGGGGGAGGAAAGAGGTGGTAAGAAAAGAAGCACAGAACGGGATAGCTCAAACTTAGGGCCATTTGATGGATTGTACAAAATCATGGTACAGTAGAAGCTTCCTTAAATACATACATATATGACATCAATCAAAATGAAATTGCCTAATAACAAGGAAGATAGAATCATAAATGTTTCATACCACTGCAGCAACCTGAGGATTACACTTTTAAGTGACTTTTCTAAGATCAATGTAAAAAGTAATATTTTAAAAAAGAATAAATGAGCTATAACTATAGCCCTTTACTTTTCCTGATCACATAGTGTACAGCTTTTTAGGCTGATTTCTGAATCTAAAAATAAAATCTGAATTGATTAAATACTGTTTAAGGAGTCTACTTACCACACCATGTTTTCATAATTTCATACCTCTAATACTTAAGGAAAATTTTAAGGTTTCAATGATGGCAATAGAAGAAATTATGTTTCCACTTGGGGAAAAATGGCCCAGCCTATGACATTACATTTCTTTTAGAGTTTTTTTTTTTCTATTTTTAACGTTTACTCTGACATAAAGACCTCTGGAATTGCCATACATACCTTGATCATACAAATCCAGGTTTATTTCACTGTATTTGATTATTTTAGTATGAATGGGATTGATACCAAGACACTTACTCTCATGTCTTAATCTCTCTGCACTACATTACTGTTTTGCTTTATGTTGTTTACTTTTCAGTTCATAGAGTTTACAAGGAAAACAAAACTCAAGTCAGTAGCGAAAATGTACAAGATCACGTCAGATGTGCAGCATCTACATATGCCAGTGACTTTAAGAAATGTTCTTATCTAATTTTTAGTTTGTTTGGATTGATATGTATTTTGATTTTTTTTGTTTTGGTTTTGGTTTTATTTTTTGAAAGAGTATAACAGGTCTCCAGACTTAGAAGGCTCCCTGAACTTAATACAGCTGCCACCATGATGGAAGTGCCATTCAGGCCTTGGAAGTCAGCAAGTAGGCAGTAATACCAGCACAAACAAGAACAAATTTCTAATCCATCAAAGTCCACAGTTCATAGCTCTGGAAAAGTCCTTAAATGTATTAACCTTGCTTCCTTTGACTTCTTTACAACTGTTTTTGCTAACTGAGGATTAACAACTCAGGATGTGGATTTTGAAAGTCTACCATGTGAAACTGTCAGAACTGCCCTTGAGTCCCGAACACCCAGTTTAGTCACCAGCTGGTTTAAAGACTTCTATTGGCTGAGACCTGTGTTAAGTACTATTTTCTGGTGAATACAACAAGAGAAAGAAAAATAAAATTGTGTAGATATAATGGTTGGGAAGACTTTAGAAGAATTGAGGAGAAATAATGCTGTTAAAATATTTTATATGAAAAATTAATAAGAATAAATTAATTAAAAAACATTATTTGAAAATAATCGAACTGGGTTAGTATCCAGATTTCTGTGTAAACAAAACCTTTCACCTACAATCTGTCCTGCTTGCAAGATGGTGGTCCAGAACTTGTGGGAGTGGCCAGCTAATAATATTGGGTTTCACTTGAGGCCAATGCAGCAAGAGAAAGTCCATACCTACACTGCCTGGATAGTCAAGAACCCGAGACTGGCCAGCCCAAAGACCTGTGGTGGAACCAAACATGACTGGCAAAAACAATTAATGAAATTATTTCAATTGATATCCTGCTATACTCATAGATGGGTGCCTTGTTCATTCATCACCTTAGAGGCTTCCTTTGGGAGTAGAAAGAAGTGGGTGCAAAGACCCACAGGGAGACATTTTGTACAGAGTCTAAATTGGAAGTCTCTATTGGATCCCTCTCCCTTAGAGATCAGGAAACCCCACTGAAGAAGGCCTAGAAAAATTGTAGGAGTCAGAAAAGATAGAGGCCACCAGGAGAATTTGGCCTACCAAATCACCTAAGCAGGGCTCACATGGGCTCATAGAAACTGAAGTGGCAAGCATAGGGCCTGCATGAGTCTACACCCAGCCCTCTAACTACATGCTATGGCAGTTAGCTTGGTGGTTTTGTGAGACTCCTGATGGTGGGAGCAGATATGTCCCTGACTCTTTTTGGCTGGTCTTGGGACTCTTCCTCATATTGGGATATGAGGCTTTTGCTCCGTCTCATAGCTTCTTACTGTTTCCTGTTTGGCTGTTGTTTCTAAGAGATCTGCTGTTTTCTGAAGAGGAATGGAGGTGGAGTGGATCTGGGGAAGAAGGGAGCGGGGAGGAGCTGGGAGAAATGGAGGGAGGAGAAACTGTGATTGAGATTATTATAGGAGAGAAAAATTTATTTCTAATATAAAAAATTCTATTAGTTCAGATACTTAACACAGGTAATAGACACGCTCTTGGCGTTCTCTTTATATTCAGAAACATATAGTTCCATTCTGCAGGTTTGCATACAGATTTTCCCAGCACAACTTTAAAATGATTCTGTCTTCTTTTCAATGTATATTTTGGAAAATTAACTAAGAAGATCTGACCACTGAAGAATTAATAATGTGAACCAAAGATGACTGCCAGGAGCTGGTCATAATCCTCAAGTGTAGCTTTTATATGAGGCTAGGTAGACTCAATATTAAATGATATTTTGTACAGAAATGTGAATAAGCTACTTTTATAATTTTTTTCCATATAAAGGTAAGACTTAAGTCTGAATAGGCCTAGTAGCGTTTTCTTTAAGTTACTAAAAAAAAAAAAAAAAAAAAAAAAAAGGATGTGGGCAATGTTATCACCTCTTTCTAGCATCTGTGGTGATGCTCTATCTGGCTGTAAAGTTCTGAACTTTGAGATGTTTAGTTAGGCTCCTCCAATGTCAGTTATGTATTCTAACACCATACTCTTGCTGACATGTGCTTAAAGTTTCAAAT
Source organism: Rhynchomys soricoides (assembly GCA_019843965.1). NCBI lineage: Eukaryota > Metazoa > Chordata > Mammalia > Rodentia > Muridae > Rhynchomys > Rhynchomys soricoides. Next base: position 3,934,968 of record JADRCH010000215.1, read on the forward strand.
AAAAATATCAAACTCTATATTTTTCCACCAAAAGATAGTGTCTTCCATGTCTTCTATGATAGAAAATCTATACCTGTGAAACCTCAAAAATACAGTGGCCTGAACAGCTCCTGTAAATGACAGGAAAGGGAAAAGGGATCCAATATTATTTCAATTAAATAAATAAATAAAATTGTATAAAATAAGAAATGTTTTGGTTCTAACTAACAGAAAATGTGATTAGTGAGTAAAGTGGCTGTTCTCTCTCAAACAACAAAAATACAATATAAAGATAAAAAGGTTATGTGAAATAACTCTAAAATAGAAATCATAATATCTCAGCCAAAAGAAATTCTGTACTGTACTTTCATAAGGCTTATAATATTATTTCTTCATATGCTTATTTTTTAAAAGACCTCTGACAGTATTGGAAGTTAGCAGCTCACATAAATGTATGTTTGTCTTTTGGTGTCATGAAATGTATAGAGTTATAAATAATACCTAACTCAGGCAGGAGAAGTGGATCTACTCTTGAGAGTTTTATCATTAATTGTTCATGGAGAAAACCAAGGTGCAATTCCCAGAACTCATGAAACATAGCTCATGACAGCCTGTAACTCCAACTTAGAGAATCCAACACCCACTTGTTTAAAAGCCACCTGTACCCGTGTGCATGCATATAGTGCACACACACACTCATTTACACAGATACATATAATAAAAAATAATCAGACTTCAAACTACTTAGTCTTGCTCAAATTTAAAATGACACTTCAGAATCCAATTTGGATTCATTCTTGTTAATAATGACAATATCAGTAACTCAGGAGTTTGATATATTTTATTCTCTGTGCAATGTGTCTATCAAAAACTTGTATATGTAATAATGTGCTTTGTTATCTGTCTTTATTTGAAAACATGCAAACGATCTCTAGGAAAGTCTGTCTGTTAGAAAAAAATAATAAAGTAAAATGAAATTATATATACCTCATCCACTTCTCAGACACAGAGTCCTGTGGAGTCCAAACTGGAGCTACAGCCAGGAACCTCCAGTACCAGTATACCAACTTGCCCACCTATTAATCTGTTTCACTCATCTCTGTACTAAAGGTCTCCTGGAACCAGAACTAGAACCCCAATTAGTTAGAGACCGGAAAAGAAGCTTTACTCCTCCATCCTCTCTCCTTGCCATCTGCTTGTCTTATTAGCCACCCTTACCAACCTGATCTCTAGAGTCACAGTGGAGCCTAACCCAGAAATTCAACAAGGGATCCCCAGAGCCAGTAAGCCCACCCACCTACCCGAATATCTATTAGCTACCCCACCAACCACTACACTCCAATAACATATGGGGTCACATTGGTCCAAGATTCAAAAGCTGCACAACCTAATAAATAAAGGTAATAGCAATGAAATATTTAAATACTCATGCAACAGAGACAAGAGCAAATAACCATACTAAGAAACACCACCACCAATCTGAATCCAGAAGACTGAGTGTCAACCTAAAGGCACAAACAACAATAGTCAAGACAATGTGTCTCTTGAGAAAGCAATTTAGCTAATACACAAGACTATGGCTCAAAGGAGCAATTATAAATATGTTAAAGAAATATATCAAAGTTTATATAAATAAATGCCTACCTAAATGAAGACAGTGAAAACACAAAAATCTGAATAAAACCATGTCTATAATTCAAGATCTGAATGTAGAATTTTATAACATAAAAGGACTTCTGAAGAACAACCAAACTAAAATAAAATTCAAAAGGAAAATATAAGAAATTCAAAAAAAGAATCTTATGGAAACATCACTAACAGATTGGTTCAAATGGAAGATAGACAAGTAAAAGAAGTAGGATCATTTTGTCAATGTGAACGCCTAATTTAAAAATATCTAAATAAATATATACAGAATTAAAGGTGTTATTTCCACTAAGTCAGATCTACTGCCTACTCTAGAAGGAAGATTGAAGAAAATATTCTAGGGTATAAGAAATAAAATATCTACAACAATTAAGCATAAGAAGACTAAGATAACAAGACTACAACAAGAGTATGACAGGAATTTATAGACATTGCTTAACACTCAATATTAATGGTCATAATTCCCCAATGAAAGACATAGGCTAACAGATTATATTAGAAAACAGGACCCATCTCTTTTGCTGCCTCCAAGAAGCATAGTATCCATCAACAATGGTCAAACTCTTAAAGGGAAAATTTGGAAAAAAAAATTAGTTGAAGCAAATGGAACTAAGAAACAAACAAAGGTAGGTATTTTGATATTTGATAAAATTGATTGCAAATCAACACTTGTCAACAGGTTAGAACATTGTATACTCATTGAAAGAAAGAGCCAACAATACAATGCTATGATTCTAAACATTTATATGCCAATCATAGATGTGCTCAGTTTCATAAAATAAATGGTATTGAATGTAAACTCACAGATTGACCCCAACTCAATGACAGTAGGTAACTTAAATGTCCTATTCTCACCAGTACACTGATTATACAGACAAAAACTAACTAGAAAGACTTAAAGTTATTTAAAAGCACACAGTTAGTAATTCCAGCAGACATTTACAGAACATTTTATTTGGTCACTAAGGAATACACTTACTTCTCAACAGCCCTTGGAATATTCTTCAAAACTGACCACATATTAGGGACAATGCAAGTCTCCAGAAATATAGCAAAACTGAAATAGCATCATGAATGACATCTGATCACACAAAACAAAGCAAGATATCAAAACTAACAGGAACATCAGTAAGTACACAACTCACGGGGAAAAAAATACTGACGAAAAGTTATGTCAAGACAGAAATCAAGAAAATTAAAGTTTTTTGAATTTAAAGAAAAATAAAATATGACAAAATAAAATATATGGAACACAGGAAAGTTTGCAGTCTTAAGGGTTTGCATCAAAAACATGAAAGAGCTCATGTTAATTACTATTGATCTACTTGAAAGTCATAGAAAACCAAAAACAAATTACACCTAAAAGGGTATGTGCTAATAGATTATGAGACCAGGGTTGAAATAAATTAATTATAATAGAAAAAAATACTTTGTTGGTAATCAATAGTTCACTATCTGGAGAGAGGTCCAGTCAATAAGAGGGAAATTATGGCTAATACTGGAAACCTACCCCACTACCTAGGACTAGGGGACCATGGTGCTGAGCAGAGATCCTTAGCTACACCTTCCTAATCCCTAACTACATTCTAGGTATTTGTTCTTTTACACACAGTCCCTAACTACATTCTAGGTATTTGTTCTTTTACACACAGTCCCTAACTTCATTCTAGGTATTTGTTCTTTTACACACAGTCCCTAACTACATTCTAGGTATTTGTTCTTTTACACACAGTCCCTAATTACATTCTAGGTATTTGTTCTTTCACACACAGATATGTGTGGTCCTCACCCCACGTCAAGAAAACTGATCTCTGCAAAAGATGGACAGCATTACAGAAAGCGACAATCATTTGAAATGCAGATTCAGAGTCATAGTGAATACATCTATAAAACAATTTCCATATCTAAAGCTTGGGAACATCTCAGAAGAGGGAACAGAAATATAGAATGAACCAGAGAAAAATTTGCTGTGAGATTCTCTCTTCTAGAAATGTCAGAAACTATACCAATAAAGTTTCACCAACCAGACTGCCTAAATAAGAGCTGAAAAAGATAACAATAATTGTAACTTTAAATTTTTCTAAATCCTATTTTTATTTTTTTATTTATTTACATTTCAAATGTTATCTCCTTTCCCAGTTTCCCCTCTGCAAACCCCCCCTATCCAATCCCTTCTTACCCTGCTTCTACGAGGGTGCTCCCCCACCCACCTACCCACTCCCACCTTCCCCCCCTGGCATTCCTCTACACTGCGGCATCCAGTCTTGACAGGACCAAGGGCCTCCCCTCGCACTGATGCCAGAAAAGGCCCCTTTTATCTCCTTCAGTCCTTCCCCTAACTCCTCCACTGGGGACCCTGTGCTCAATCCAATGGTTGGCTGCAAGCCTTCGCATCTGAATTTGTTAGTCTCTGGTAGAGTCTCTCAGGAGACTGCTGTATCAGGCTTCTGTCAGCAAGCACTTCTTGTCATCCGCTATAGTGTTTGGGTTTGGTGTCTGCATTTGAGATGGATCCATAGGTGGGGCAGTCTGGATAGCCTTTCCTTCAGTCTCTGCTCCACTCTTTGTCCCTGTATTTTCTTTAGACAGGAGAAATTCTGGGTTGAAATTTTGGAGATGGGTGCTTGACCCCATCCCTCAACCAGGGGGCCATGCCTAACCTCTGGATATTGTCTCAACAGGTTCTCCCTCCCTTTTGTGGGGTATTAATGAAGCTTCTTAAACACTTTAACCTTCCTTGTAGCTCACCCTCCACCAGAGGTAGTAGGAAAGAATGTAGTAGATATGGGAGAGGAGTGAAGTGGACCTGTTTAGAAAGGTTCTTTGGAGCAATTCCCATCTGTGTTGTCTGGAAATCAGCAATTCAGTTCACAGGCTAGCAGCTGTAGCTCAATTACAAACACCTCACAGATACATCAGCAGTTCGGTAGAGTGGGGTTAGTAACAGTGGTGACATGACCTAGCAGAGACATCCAGGCCTCAGTCTCAGCTCAAGTCAGCAGGAGGGACCAGGAGAGACAGGAGGAGAAGTTCTCAGCTGTGCCTCTCTCAGGGAAGAAAAGATCAATGAAGATGTGAGACTCACAAGTGTTGCACAGCCAGCTGTACCAGAAAGCCAAGATATACCCTCCAAACATCACATGTCCTCCACTGCTCTTGCCTCAGTTCAGCTCTTGCCTCAGCATGGGTTCTGTCTCAGCACATGAATCCAATCATCCCCAGTCCTTGGAAATGGCAAGAAACTGCAGCACACCAACAGCAATTTTTTGGTGCATTTCTCTCTATGGTGTCCTGACAAATGCAGCTCAACTATGTAATGTAAGGCAGGCCAATACATGCGTGTCATTAGCAAAGAATCTTTCATCATGTGTCCTTTCACATGCTTGCTTTAACAGAACTTCCTCTCTCCTGTGTCTTCTTCAACGAAACATTTCTTCGGGACTCTGCCTTAGCCTTTTACACCCGTGTCCACTTTAAAACGAAACATTAATTCATATGTTTGCCCCAGCAAAACACCATCCAACTGACTTTTTAAAGAACCCTTACGTTCCCACCTCAATAACAGACATGATAAAGTGGACAGAGTAAAGATCACAAGACCTTACCCTTATACAAATAACTACAGGTAACTACAAATTCTGAAAGTCAAAACAATTGTCTTCCCCAGAGAATATCACATCAATTGGTTATCCAATACAAAACAGTCTTGACAGCATACATACAAGTAATTTCATACAGAATGAGAAGGTTGTATTTAATAATGTATATGTATTTGCATATACACATACACATATAATAATAATCAATGAAAAGAAAGACCGTGAATTAGAAAGAGAGTAAGGTGTGCATGGGAGAGTTCAGGTGAAGAAAGGGACTTGTTGCAATTACGGAATTCTATGACTTGTTGCAATTATGGAATTCTACCATCACATTCTCAAAAATCCAAAAAAAATAAAAGAATTAATTAAGATGCATTTAATGAAATGAGGCTTTGGTTTCCAGAAAAGATAAAGAAGATAGACAAACCTTTAGTGAGATGAACAAAAGAAATGGAATGGATCCAAAATAACAGAAATAAAGAAAGAGGAACCAAAAAAAAAATGAAAGAAAGAAAGAACGAAAAAAAGAAAGAAAGACACTGAGTATATTCAGAGAATCTCAAGATCATACTTTTAAATATATATTCTGCCAAACTGAGCAATATAAAAGAAATGGATGAGTTTTACATATAAATGGCTTACCAAAGATAATCATGAGATAGAAATAGTAATTTAAATTCTCCCATTGAAAGCAAGTTTAATGTCAGATAGATTCAACACAGAGTTCTACCAGACCTTCCAAGAAGAGACAGCACTGGCATTCTTCAAGATATTCAGCAAAATGAAGAAATATTTTCAAATTTTTTTATGAAGCTATTATTAACTTGATATCAAAAACTAAAGAACCAACAAAAATACGGTAATTATAGAACAATGTAGTTTTAAATACGTATCTACTTAAATCAGGAACAAGATTAACAACGAGACATTCATTCTTTCCACTCCTTTGTTCTATGAACACAGTGCTTGAAAACTAATATAGGGACATAAGAAAATTAAGACAGAAAGTTGGGTACAATTAGGAAAGGAAGAATTCAAAAGATCTTTGCAGATTATATGATTGTATACACAAAAGATTCTAAGACTCCACCAGAAAACTCATAAGGCTCATTAAAACATTGGACGAAATATCAGGAGATTACTGCATTGACTCCCCAGTTAAAGAATACAAATTCTTTCCATTGTTCTTGGATACCCTCTAGAACTTGGCAATAAGACCCTATTTTTGAAGACACTACATACTTGAGTCAGACCATAGCTAAACCTAGTCAGCACTTGACTTATTGACTAGCTTTCAGAGTGCTGAAAGGTGCTAAATATGCTACTGGAGAAGAAAAGTGATCATCAGTCTAACTCAGCTATGATCCCTGAAAGATCCGATATGGACTTGAGCTGCATGCTATGTGCACCGATGGAATGTTATCAGAGTAAACAACCACTTCCCAATTTGACTGAAGATAACCTCTGTAAGCTGAAACCCATACAAGGCACAGTCAATGATACCATGAATTTGTGGTTAAGTATGTCACAGACCTACTAATATTCTGCTAAATTGACATGGCTTTAAAAAGAATCCCTACAACATTGTTATACTCATATATCAATGTATCTCTCAACCCTCATCAGAGAAGAGGCTTCTTGCACTAGATGGGAATTAACAGAGATTTGCAATGTGCACAGAATAAGAGGCTTCAGAGTGTTCAGTCATAAATGAGATACCTCTAAACACTTTCAAGTGTTTGCAAAATACATAATACCAATCATCCAAAAATAACATATCATTCCAGAGTTGTTCTGTTACATTCCTTTTGTTTTGAGACAGCATAGAGTGAACTGCAGTAACCAGAGATGACTTAACAAGTACTGGGAAACATCTTGCCAGACGAATGTTAAATGCCAAGAAACTTATCTTCTACCTGGGGAAGTCAATTAAATCAATGAAATGCATATTAAAATTAAAATAATTAAAATGGAAATCCTATTTTCACCACACTGAGAAAGGCAGAAGTAAAAGAGCCGCAAGGGAAGACACAAAACTTAGAGACTCACTCATTCAAATAGACAGGAATACCCATAAAAAGACTAAACTGAAAGCTATAACATATATATTCAAGAGAACTGATGCGGGCCCCTATAGGTCCTATGCTTGCTACTTCAGTCTCTATGAGTTCAGAGGGCCGTGTCCTCCTGATGTTCTCCATCCGTTCTGCCACGACTGCAAAATATGTTAGGGAATAATAGCCCAAAGTGTGTGAGTAACCACCCAAAGTCTGATTTGACATAAGGCCCTCTCCACAAGATAGAACCCACGCCTGACACTGCTTGGTGACCAAGAACTAAAGATTAAATGGACCAGAGTATAGGCATGATGCTACTTGCACTGTGTATTTGAATGTTGGTTTCTGTGCACCCATATCTGGCTGAAATCCTTATTCTTAATAACTCCAGTCTTAATGTTGTATAAACATTGCTCTCAATTCTTTCCTGATTTGTAAATAAAAGCTGATCATCCAATGACTGAACAGAGGAGACAATAGGCAGGACTTCCTCTCACTTTGGGCAGTTAAGCAGGAGAGAGAGGAAGTGGGGATGAGTCACAGGAAAAGAGTCCAGGAGACACCATGAGAAAACAGCTCTAACAGAGAAAGCCATAAAACGCAATTATCTTGGGGATTTTGGCTGGGAGGCAGCCAGATTAGTTTAGTAGATTAAAATAGAGTAATACTGCTCAGTTGTTACGTCTTTAAAGCATGTTAAATAAGTATAATGGCCAAGTCTTAATTATATCAGAGCTAGCTGGATTAAGAAAAAAACCTCGACACTTATACAAAGCCACTAACCCCAGAGACCTAGAATAAAACCAAATACTATTTGTCTAAAACTGATAAAAAAAAAATGTAATGATAAAGCAACTGCTATGATACTCATAGACTTGTGCCTTATTCAGCCATCATTGTAAGAGGAACTTCCTCCTACAGCAGATGGAGTACAAATGCAGAGACCTACAGCCAGACACTACTCAGAGAGATTTTGGAACATACAGTTCTAAATGAGTTATCTCCATCAAATTTCTCCCCTCAGAATTTAGTGAACCCCACAGGGGACGAGAAAGAAGTGGTATCAGAACATTCAAAGTTTGATTTCTGTAATTATTCACATGACTGAAAAAGGATACAACTCTGTCACGATAGATCCTGCAGAGAAAGAAAGAATCATACTGCAAAGCTCTGAAAAAGTTAGCTTGCTTCTTAGCTGTTACCTTGTGATTACATAAGTCTTACCAGAGGCATTGTTTTCCAAGTTCATATTACAAAATGTTCAAAACTTGATTCTAAATATGTTGTAAAATGTATTCGTCAAATATGTATCTTCCTTCTATGTTCCTAAAAACAGAATCTGTACTATGTATGAAATATAATCTAGCATTTTATAAAATTACAATTATATTTGAAGGAAATAATTTTAGCAACATTGAAAATATGTAATAATACATTAGAGTTGATATAAAGGTTATTAAAGAAAGTAGCAATGTAAAAAGTCTCTGAGAACAAGAACTTTTATCAGGTGGTTTATTGTTAAATTCCAAAGCAGAACATTACTGGCAATGTTTGGCTGAGGATTGCAAATTAAATGTCACCTGGGAAACAAAAAAAAATTTTTTTCTCAAAAATAGTAGCCAAACAATGTTACAGAGCAATAGAAAACCAAGAGCTTTATTGCAAGAGAAAAGATTTTTAAGGTGATCAAAATGTCTACCATTAATTCTATAAGTGATATAGAAATGTACAGTGAAGATAACTGTCACATCAGATATTTAGTGTCTTATACTGGAAAATACTTCATATACATTTCTACTATGTGGTTAAAAACCGGAATGTTACTATCTTTCTTGATAATAGGTAACTTATATAGTGGTCATAATATAAAGTATAGCCACAGGAAACCCTGAAGTAAAGAAAATTATCATTTATGTTATACAAATTTCAAAATAAAGACTGGAGCACAGAGAAAGAGTGGTACAAGAAAGCTGCTTAGCCTTGAAAATCTGTACTACTCTTAATTTCTCTCTTCCTCGTGGTTTTTCCATGTGCACGTGGAATGGACAGAGTTGAGGGCTGTAGATCTTCCTAGGACTTTCCTTCTGTATGTTTGCTAAAATGATGGTGTCCTCTCACTGCAAGCTCAGCCCTCCTCAGCCCAGAAATCTGCCACTTTGCCTAGTTCCCAGGCCCTTGGTCCTCACCTGAACGTACTGCGACCTGGCTATAGACTCTCCGGGAAGCCTGGCTGCTGACTCCCATTTGGTTACCAGGTTGGAGAAAAACTCAAAATCCCCTCCTGGGCTGTCTTCATCATACTCCTTAGTCAGGCTTGACTGGTAGTAACCTGTCAGGGAAGAGCACTCATTGGTTCGGGCGGTCCCTGGCCTGCTGGGCCCTTTGTAGTGAAAGGCTTCTTAGCCTCAGTCTCCTTGTCCCTTTGGGTTTCCACAGGACTAAAAGAACCATAACTCTTTCCCCCTTGAGCTTTTCCATGTGTTCATACCTGAAAGTCTAGCTTTTGACTGTCAGGCTCTGTCCAGAGGCCACTAGCTTGTAGTGGGTAAGGACAGAAGTGTAGGTGCTGGGCTGCTTGAGCTCCACTATGCTTGACATCTGGGACTTTTTGGCAAGTTACTTGTCCGTATGAAAAATCTGCATCTTCAATATGTGAGTAACTGTACCTACCTCATAAAGTTGTTGCAAGGATTAAATAACATGCATAAAATAGTTAAAAAAAAAAAAGAAAGAAAGCAAGAAAAAAAATAATGAGACATATCAACTTTGCATACAAAATTCAGATTATATCATTTTCTTCTTATTCTGGTAATATTTATTGCTTTACTCACATGAGGAAATGTGCTAACTCAGACATAGTTAAATAGTATTTTATTCATGTTAGCATGGTTTGTTCCTACATGAAATCATTGGGAAGCCCAATAGCTTTAAATATAGTAAACCTACTCCTTGAAACCAGTTTCATAGAGTTAATCCTTAGTATGTAAGAACAGGTGATATAAAAGTAATAATATAAAAATATATAAGCAAATTAGAATATAGTACAAAAAGTAACAAAAATAAATTTATTGCATAGTAAATTGGAAAAGTTTCATGGCTTGCTAACATTTAAAAAAGTTAAAAATATTAAAGTGGCTGTAATCATAAAAATACATTATCTAAAATTATAAAAGTAAATAAAAATATATCCATAAATATTCACAAACATACATCAAATTGATTAAACATAAGTAACCAAAAATTCTTCTAGCTATGTCACTGAAACATTCATAGATGATTTAAAATATATTTAAATTTTGAAACAACGCTTTTCACCCACATTGCTTTATTTACATTGTGTAAGAACTTCAGCATGTTCTAAACTCCAACTTGCCTTAAAAATTACCAAGGCAAAACTTTTGAATAGCTATTTTTTCCAGCATATTAAGCAGAATCTGGAGCTTTATACTAAGTTTTTACAAAGTTACTCTATAGACAGATAAATCTAGCTGGAAAAGTAAATATCTAAACATTTTAAAAGTAACTTCCTCTTTTGATTCAAGAATAATATTTTTAGCTGATAAAATATGTGCTTGAAAGGCAAGACTTTGAACATTCTTGGTTGAAAAGTGGTGGAGAAAAATGGAGAAAGAGTAAACTGGATTTTATTTCCTCATTCCCCAAAGGTGTTTACAAAATTCTCAGCTCAAGATAATTTAAAGTTTAATATTTTGACTATAGGATTTAAGATGTAATTGCTTTGTCTTTCCTTGTTCATCCCTAGAATTGCTCACAACCCACACTTTCTGCAATGCTACAAGTTTTTGCATTAACCTCTAGGGCAGTCGAATGGAATTGAGACAGGTTTTGTAATTAGCTGTAGTTGTAAAAGTCAGGCTTTCAGAAGGCAGAAGTTGCCATCACAGTCAGTATCAGAAGAGAGTCCAACTGCAACTGCACTTGGAGAATAAATCTGTTGCTGTAGCAACCAGGTCCCATTTGCTATCAAAGAAGGAAACACACCAGAAAATGAAGAAAATGCTTCTGCTCAATTTTAAAAGGATAAAAGTTTTCAGATTCAACATTTTAATGGAGAATAAGCTTCAAACTTTAGATATTGAAATCAAACTATTTAAAAGTATAATCACAAAATAATAACTAGACCAATGAATATGAAAAATTTTGTACAAATTTGTATACTCAAAAATGTTATTTTTATTTTCAGTTATTCAAAATGTACTGAAAAAACATGCCATTAACTATTTTCCTCAGAGACTATACATTATTTCCTATTGTCTGTATAATTCTCCACTGATATGATTTTGATACATTCTCTTCTATATCAAAAACACATTTCATGAAACTCCTCTTGAGAATTAGATAAGAAATAAGATTCTGTCTTAGTCAATGGGTGCTACAAGAAAACTACTAACAACTCTGTGGCTTCACCACAGAAATTTATTTTACACAGGCTTAAAGCTAGAAATGCAAAAATTTAAAACCCAGACAGATTTATAGTGTGGGAAGAAGACAAATAGCTTGAGAAGATGCCTTCTGCGGTTCATGTAACACAAAGCCCAGAATACCTGCTTTGGGGATGAATTTCCTGTAGAAATGGATCCCAGCATTTTGAATGTCATCCACATGAGTCAATCACCTCTGAAAAGACTCACCTATGAACACTATCCTGTTTCAAACTATACTTCAAAATGTATGCTCTTTGGAGACACTAATATAGAAGAACATTTCTTGAATGATAGTCATAATCTGACTTCTACTATTCAGTGGCCATTCATACAAATTAAACACTTGAAAGAGCTACAGGAATGTGAGTTGTGTGCATTGAAGTACACTTTCATGAGGTGAAACTTGAAAACATATTTGGAATGAGTTGCCCAAGGAGTCATTCAGTAATATCGTTCTTCACCCAAGGTTGAGGAGGTTGTGGTATTTCTTCTAATAAAACCATGAAATGAAAGTTTATCGCATGTCTGAAGGAAAACTAATGTCTGGGTAGAAGATAATACATATTCCTAAGTATATTGTTTCATTTTCCAGAAGGGTTAGAGATGTGGAAGGTAAATGTAAGAATACTTGACAAAAGTTGACAGACTGGGTAAGATATCAGGGATGCATCAACGACTTTAAGTAACAATTCCTCCATCCCTTTGCCTCACCCACCAAAACCAGAGGCAATCTCCCCATGGAAACCCACTGGCCACACTGGCCTGGGTATCAAGCAGGTGATCTTCATTCTTCTTCATGCACTATGATTCTGATATCCCCATCTCATCCTTACCTGCAGGAGCCTCTCTTCCTCCCCCCCCTGTGGACTCCATAGATCCTTGCATCAGACCCAACATTCCTCCATTCCATGGACCTTCTCAGTTTCTCCCCCTCTAGCCTGTCCCCATCTCTGTGTGTTTGCGTCTGTGTACATGGAAGAAACAATTTCACCACGAGGAACTCAGAAGCACTCCTTATCAACCAACCTACAGCCAAACTGCGTTCCTAAGATTCAAAAGGGGCAACAGACACCAAGGAATGAGTAGATAGCAACATCTAGAATAACATCCCAGGCTCAGATGACCAGATCCCTATTTTTTTTCTACTTTTATATATTTAAGTTTTCTTCATTTCATTCCACTGTTTGCTTATGATTTCATGATCTTCATTACTGTTATTGATTGTGTTTTCATGCTAGTGAACCTCCAAGGAACTGAAGCTACTGCCTTCAAATATCTAAGGAATAATAATAAAATATAATATGATAAAACAAAAACCAACAAATCAGAAGAGGAGAAAATAAGCAAACACCATGAGCCCAAGGAAAGGCACAAGAAGCAGATAAAGACACAGAGGCTCACTTATAGAAAATAGCATAATTATAATTTTTATTATACTTGGTATATGCCTACATATTGTGAAACTCCAAGGTTACACAACTGAGTTCTTTTAAAAAGAGGAAGAACTCTGAAGCAAATTATAGAATAAAATCTATGATGCTCTGATTCAGTTAGGTTAGAGGTAAGCTTGCCTTGGTCTCACAAGGTCATCATAGTGTCCGTGATATATGATATGACTCACTGAAGAAGCCACATGTGCCTTTGGCCTTATAGCATTAGGCAAGTATTCCCACTTACTCTCAGTGAATATTTTCCCATTAAAAACCACTGCTCTTCTTGAGAATTATGCAGACAATCTAGACACATATGCATGATGATTTTTCATACTCAGTCTTCTTTAACATTTGTAGTGCTTTACTTATAACCTCTACTAGTTAAGAAACAGTTATAAATATCCATGTGACCTTGTTGATACTATTGCAAATTTTATGCATTATTTTATTCTCATTATTTCTCTCCTCTTTTCACCATGAACTTATAATTTACTGGAATTTACATCCCATCCCACAAACATGCTGTTGAAACATTTGTATAATAAACACAGATTCTTCAGCATTTTTTCACATCATTGGAAGAGAAATTTGATGCAGTCTAAGATAATATCCACTGTATCTCCAATTATATTATAATGTTAACACTTACTTCATAACTATTTAGAATTTTTGAAAAAAACTTTGCCTTTCCACTATGGTTTGAATCATCACTTCATAATCAATCTGCCTGTAATGAGGTGAGCAATTTAAGGCTGGATGAATAATTTTCATATCTACTTATTTCCATAAAATTTTACTTCATACATAATTCTGTAAAATTAATGTCTAATATCTTTCTCTCTTGTGTAAGTTTTCATTCACTGAATTATTTCTTGTTAATTTTCATTTATAATTTTTCTTTCATTTTGAGCCTTGATAAATCATTTTTCCTATATACAGTAATAAAATGACAGAATAGGTAATTTATATATTACATACTATGGTGTAGATACATTGTTTTAAGTATGTTAACTGCTAAGGACAAAATCCAAATATATAGGGCCATATAAAGTAGTTAATATGATTATTTGTATTTCCATAGAAGGAGAAATGAGCTGCAGAAAGATTGCATGCTAACAAATAGCATTGTATCACATATCTAGGAAATTCAATATGTATTCCTTCACCCTGATTCATGTTACCTCTTGTATACAATATCTGTTTTTAATAAAAATATCCAAATCAAACTTAGAGCCAACATAAACTAAGTCAACTGAAGTGTCAGAGAAATAATTTTTACATTTTGCTATGTAAAGAAAGCCCAAGGCCGCTTGTTTAAATAGTTTTAACAAAGTACAATAGCACTGCTGTGTCAATTTTTCCTAGTTTGCATCCTATTTAACTCCCACACATTTTATTTATACTGCAATCCTGTGTACCTTCTTATAGACAATCGTGACACTATGTTATTGAAATGACAAAAAATGACAATGATGTGTATTTCAAAACTCAGGTTCAAGCCAGAATTGCAAATAATTTCAAGCAAGATGAGAGCAGAGAATTTTCTGAGTATAAAAATTTGTGAGTTTGTGGGAATGCAGAAGTCTCTTCATTCAATTTATCTTGACTTTCTTCTGTTTTATGCTGAAGCTATTTATTTATTTATTTATTTTTGGTTTTTGACATCAGTTCATTGTAAAACAATTGTAGATAAGTGATATATTTCCTAGTATGCATAGTTTGGCTTCACACCCATATTATTACAGTGATGCGTGAGATCTCCCACAGGTACAGATGTGCCTTTGTTAATAAGTAAACTACCTGTGCCAGAATCACTGAGGAACCACCTCTCATGAAAGATAAGAGGAATAATTATGCCTGAAAGGAGATAATGTGCCTTTCCTTCCCCAAATCTTTGCCCTTAGTGTAGTCTTTAGAAGCTAACATGAGGATTTTTTGGGGGGTTTGGGGGGCTGTCTACTCACATTTCTGAGTCCCGAGAAACATTCAGCTTTCTGTTTTTCTTCTCTTCTGTTTCTAAAGAGCACTGGCCAGAACCAAATTACTCTTTATATAGAACTGAGCTTCCTTACACTGAAGCACCTCCCTTGCCTTTTGCCACCAGCTGTTTGTCAGCCATAAGTGGCTTATCTCTATGCCCAACACAAACAGTGCTCTCTCTTTCCTGTCTCCAGTTCTGGTCTGTAAGTCTACAATAATGTGCTGCTCTCTAAATCTTTTGGGGGGGGGGGTTATTTTATTTATTTACATTTCAAATGTTATCCCCCTTCCCAGTGTCCTCCCCACAAGCCCCCTATCTCCTGTTCCATCCCCTGCCTCTATGAGGATGCTCCCCCAACCGACCACCCACTCCTTCCTCAGCGGCCTAGAGTTCCCCTATTCTGGGTCATCAAGCCTCTACAGGACCAAAGAGCTCCTCTCCCAGTGATGCCAGATAAGGCAATCCTCTGCTACATATCCAGCTGGAGCCATAAGTCCCCGTGGGTACTCCTCAGTTGGTGGTTGACTTTCTTTTGTGAACATTTACCAACTACTATTAGTGTAGAGGAATTTTAATCCAGTAACATTGCTGCTCTGGTCTGTGTGATCTAGCTGGAACACAGACATAGCTTTAATCCCAGGAGACTGAGGCAAGTAGATCTCTGAGTTCAAGGCCAGCCTGATATAGAGCAAGTTTCAGGTAAAGAAAAGCAGTTAGGTCCAGGTGTAATGGTACTTGTCTTTAATCTCACTACTTAAATCCCAGGAGACAGAGGCACACAGATCTCTGAGTTCTAGTCAGTCAGTTACGTTCAGTCAGTTGAGTTCAAACAAAATACTTCAGAGGAAGGTCTCAATAACAGATTGGAAGAAGTAGAAAGAAGAATGCCGTGTCTTGAGAACGAAGTAGAAGTATTGGATTATTTGGTCTGCTGCCCAGACCCCCGAGATAAAATTCAAAAACTGAAGACAGAACATGAAGACAGTATAGTAGGCCAAACCTGTAGAAAATAGATATCAGAAAAAGAAATAGGTACTTGTGCTAACTGCACAAAAAAAGTACATTCAACAAAATCATAGAAGAAAAACAAAAACTTCCCTAATCTAATGAAAGAGATTTTTAAAATTTATAGAACACCAAATAATTCCCCATATAATATAACAGTCAAAATACTGAATGTATACAACAAAGAAAGGCCAATGGAAATTGCAAGACTGAAAAATCAACTCACATACAGAGACAGGCTCACCAAATTCCCAGTGATATAGACACATAAAATAAAATTCTTACAACTCCCAGGACCTGAGGGATTCAATATGGAATTCCATCAAACATTCAATAAAGGGATCATGTAAGCATTCCTGAAACTATTTTGCAAAATGCAAAAGAAAGGAGCATTTCTAGTATTATACTAACATGGAAACCAGACAAATACACACCTGAAGCAAGTAAAATTATAGGTCACTATTTCTCATGGACATATATTCAAAATTTCTCAATATAGGACTTGCACACTGAATTCAGAAAAGGCTTTTGACAAAATCTAGCATCAACTTATGATAAAATGAAGGAGAAGCGGGCATATATGAATTATTCTTCATCATAATAAAGACAATATTAAGGAAACGCACAGCCAACATCATCCTTAATGACAGCAATTAAGTGAATACAAATAGAAAAGGTAGAGTTCAAAATATTTTTACTTGTGGATAGCAGCATTTTATGAGACCACCATAAAACTCTTACAGTTTGGAAATATTTTAAGAAAGTAACAGGATACAAAAGTGACCCCAAAATGAGTAGCCTTTATATATACAAGTAACAAACACACGGAAATTATGGAAACCTTACAGTTCTCAATAGGCTCAAATAATATATCTTGGAATAAATATAAACAATGAAGTAAAAGATTTGTACACTGAAAATATTAATATACTGGAAAAAGAAATTGAAAAAAGATGCCAAAAGATAGAAAGATCATGATAGCCAAGATTAATATTGTGAAAATCGCTATCCTAACAAAAGCAATCTACAGATTCAATCCTATCAGCATCAACATTCCAACAAAATTTTTATTATTCACAATTCTCTAGAGGAACAGAACTGATAAAATTTATTTGCAAAGGAGAATTTATTCAAGTAGCATACAGGATGTGCTACACCTAGTCTGACAAGAGCATTCTCCTTCCTCAAAAAACAGCAAAAATCTAACAGTTGTTCAGTGCATGTGGCTTGATTTCTTTAAAATTCAGAGACATAGATTCTAATGCAAGCAAAGAATTTTAGCAGCAGGATAAATAAAATTGCCAATGAGATGAGGACAAGCATACAACAAGTCAAAGCTTCATTCTTCCATATCCATTATACAGGCTGCCACCATAAAGCATGGCTCAGATTTAGGGAGGTTTCTCTGACCTTAAATGACATAGATGTAGTGTGGAACTTCTTACAGTCAATGATTCAATGAGGATTGCCCTTCCCAGGTGTGACCAGATGATCAGGCTTTAGTTTTTTTCTAGATGTAGTCCAGGTGACAACCATAATTAGCCAATAGACAGATCTTCACAGAAATTAATATTACAATCTCAAATTTCATATAGAGCTGGAAACTATCTGACTGGAACAACCCCCTGTGAACTATCATGGAACCAGAAGGCACAGTTCAAGCTTCCAAAGAACGGAGATAACCAATAATCCTTCCCAGATATAACACCTATTAAGCACATCAATGGCCAGCATGGCATGATGGCCCTAAGGATAAGGTAGTGGAATACTTGGTGGTAATCGACACCTTTCTAATCGGATTTAAGATACACTCAAAAAGAGGGAGTCCATGCCTGGAACTAAAACCTAGTTAACTAGTCAGTGTTAGTGAAGTCACGGTTATTGGGAGAGAATCTGCAATCACTAATTTACTAACCGGTATAATCTCTAACAACAATCTATAAACGTTTGCCCTTATGTCCACAGATATGGGTCGTCTTCACCCTTCAACAACCTGCTCTCTTTGCAACTGGGAGAGAACACTTCAGAAAACCATAACCAATTAAAATGCAGAGTTGTGGAGCCTAGTCCTCCAAAATATATTTACCTAACACTCCCATACCTAAGACTCAGTGAACATTGTTGAAGAGGGAAGAGAAAGATTTTAACAGCCAGATAACCAGGCAGTTTGCTGTAAGATTGCATCACTTAGTAATATTGATAGATAAACCCATACATTTTCACCAATATGACTGCTCAGATATGAGCTGAATGAATATGACACCAATTTACATGCCAAACTAAACAGGTAAAACCCAGGATGTCTCAGTCCTATACAAAGAACTATAGGAAACTGAAGAAACTAGAAGCAGGAGAGGTGGCCTTTCCCAGGGAAGAAAACACCAATTATTGTCAGTGATAAATTGTCAAACTAAAAACATGCTTTTGGGTAACATTATATAGACAGAAAAAATCATATTTATGAATATATGTTGGGGGGGCATGTGTGCATATGTGTGTATTCTAGCAATAGCAATAATAGGAAAAAGAGGCCATAAACTATAAGGAGTGGATATGTGGGGAGGTTGGGAGGGAAGAAATTTTAAAAACCATTGTTTACATTGATTATGCTTGTTTTGATTTTTGAAGCAATTGTGTGAAATAAAAAGAGGTAGAGATGTCCCAGCGTAGGGGAATGCCAGGCTGAGGAAGCAGGAGTGGGTGGGTGGGCGGGGGAACACCCTCATAGAAGCAGGGGGAGGGGGAATGGGATAGGAGGTTTTGGAGGGGAGACCTGGAAAGGGGATAATATTTGAAATGTAAATAAAGAAAATATCTAATTAAAAAAAAAAGAGATAGACATTGGATAACAAGATTTATCTCAACTAACATAAAAGATTAACAATCATGAAATCATTTTTCCCAGTCTTTGTTCCTTGAGAAAGCCAACAACTGCTCCTAACGAATACCTCGAGCTAATTTGGATAAATATTTAAACTGTCTATGTGGAACTATTTCAAATTAAATTATTATAAGCAGCAAAATAAATATTTATATTTATTCTGATATGGGTATATTTATTGACATTCAAATATTTAGTACACTAAAATTACATTTAGTAATTTAAAGACCACACAAACCACAAGTTGACGTAATATTAGAATAGTTTGGGGTAAGTTGTTGTTTCTGAAAAACTCTAATATTCACTTTTTCAAGATATAAACAATTCATTTAATAACTTTAGATGACAAATTTTAGCTATATATAGACTTTATACTGGATAAAATTTTTAAAAAAAATCTAAAAAATAAAAACCAATGAAAATTATCATTTTATTTTCTGGTTACCTAGCACAGTATCCAGACTTTGCTATTCAATATTTATGCCACCACTAAGGACTATCATAATCCAATTACTCTCCTTAAAAATCATCATCCAACAGTCTTAATATCTTAGGGCAATGAGAAAGGGAAATGTCTAAATATTTGCATTTGAATGTAGCTGGCATCCAAAATGTGATTTATCAGAATCAAGAAATGTGAAGCCACATAACTTGGCTTAGTGTCTCTTTACCTACAGCTGATAAAATATTTAATGACTATACGGAAAATACAGTTTAACACTAACTGTTACCACAACACTGTACCAGATGTCTGCTTCCGTTTTATGTTATTTGTAATCAATAATAGCTATCTACACTTTTTCTATGGTGAGATGCCTACTGGAGAGAACAGAGTCATTGTTCAACTGCCTAATTCTATTGCAATAAAGTTTTACATAAATAACATAGCTGTGGCTGTTGGAAGTTTCTCTTCACATAGGCTACTTTTGATAGATCTTTTTCTCACACAGTTGTCCTCAGTATGTATTCAGACCTCCTTTTATCTTCATCTAAACAAAAGAAAATTGTAGATATATCAGTAGATATAAAAATTAGTGATCTAAAATATGTAGAATAAGGGAAGGCTACTGAACTTTTTATCTGAATTATGCCACCATCTGGTATCCCTGAAACGGCTGTGAAATCAGTTAACCTCTCTCTGACAGATTCATCACCTCTAAAATAGAGCAGACAAATCGCACAGG
This sequence comes from Rhynchomys soricoides, assembly GCA_019843965.1. NCBI lineage: Eukaryota > Metazoa > Chordata > Mammalia > Rodentia > Muridae > Rhynchomys > Rhynchomys soricoides. The sequence goes on from JADRCH010000215.1 coordinate 3,955,179, forward strand.
ATTTCAATGAGCAATGCACAAAACTGTGTGGCAACAATTTGAACAATGATGGAGGGAACCATTAAAATAGTGCTGTTATTGAGAACATATGCTGTGGTTTTGCCATTCTGTTATTTTATTCCTTGATAATTAATGAAGACTTGTGATCCATCCACAGTTCAGGATTGTCAGAAATCACCATAGATCATTACAATAGTATGAACACATGAATATATAATACTTTTGACATAATGAAAGGCAATCTGTCACCTCCAATGTGGTTTTCATTTACCTATTAAAATAATAATTTTCCTTATGTCGCTTATAATATTTAATTTCAGAATGATTACTAAGGGAGTAAAAAAGTTGAAGGAATCTACTTTTCTTTTTATTTTTTTAATCATTTATTTATTTATTTACACTCCAGATTTTATTCCCCTCCCGGTCCACCTCCGACTGTTACACATCCCATACTTCCTCCCCCGTCCCCTGTCTCCATGAGGATGTCCCCACCCCGTACCCCACCAGACCTCTAAACTCCCTGGGGCCTCCAGTCTCTTGAGGGTTAGGTGCATCTTCACTGACTGAACCCAGACCTGGCGGTCCGCTGCTGTATATGTGCCAGGGGCCCCATATCAGCTGGAGTATGCTGCCTGGTTGCTGGTCCAGTGTTTTAAAGATCTTTAGGGTCCAGGTTAATTGAGACTGCTGTTCCTCCGAAAGGGTTACCCTCCTCCTCAGCTTCTTCCAGATTTTCCTGAGTTCAACCACAGGGGTCAGCAGCTTCAGTCCATTGGTTGGATGCAAATATCTGCATCTGACTCTTTCAGGAATCTACTGTTTAATTTTAAACATTTATGGTCTTATCAAAATTTCTTTGCGAACAAATTTGATTTCAAAGATTTCTCTCTGGCAGTAACATGAAAAAGCTGGATGGACTACATGTTCCTGGGCTCTCAATATCTTAGAAAATAAAAATTACCAGAAACAGCTCTGAGTAGAGTATCCATCATCAGACTATCCAGTTGGCCATCTGTCTCACTATGTGTCTTAAATGAGGTGTTAAGTATGTGTGACATTGTATCAGTTGATGCTGTAGCGATTAGTATCAGAGCTGGAACATCTCCATCTCACTTGTAAAGCCCGTTCGATTCTTCAACTGCTTCCCTCTTCTCCTCCTTGATGAAGGTCTCCTTATTCTCATTTTGATACATTGGCCTTCAGAGTCTGAAATCACAGAAACATGACTTTTCTAACAGGTTTCATTTATTCTACTGAAAAAAATCACTCGGCACATATATTCATAAGTATAGGAGGACACCAGGTCTGTCTTGTACTTTGAAATCTTATTTTTAAATTTCTATCATTGCCTGCCAAACTAATCGGGAGGAAGCTTCATTGACATACATCTTAAAGGCAATCATTATAATCAAATTTAGTTTTCCATTGTATATGCTAAGTGTATGCTAAGTGTTTTCTATTGTATATGCTATGTAATATGCTAAGTGTTATCATTCCTCAATATATATTTAATCCAAAAGGGCAGAGAGTAAACCTTGTTTATTAATAATGTCCTTCCAATATTTAATTACTAGCATTTAAATGTGATACTAATAGTCGTGTGTCTGTTGAATTTACTCATCTGCTCCTGTGGTCACCTGGTGTGCCTGAATTCACGACAGTGACTTTAGTCACTGCCATTTAAATAACACAGTATGATAGATTAAAGTCATTAACTTATCTGTGTAAATTCAGTATTTCAACAACAACACAGAAATCATGGTTATCCCTACAGCCTGATGGAAATGCGAGAGTCATACATGGT
>JADRCH010000215.1:3956992-4012741 GCA_019843965.1 Rhynchomys soricoides
TCATACATGGTTATCCCTACAGCCTGATGGAAATGCGAGAGTCATACTTTATTCTCTCCAGCAAGATATGGAGCAGTAAGAGTTACCCATAGACATAAATTTTATTTTTAAAAAAATGTTAAAATAAATGTCTCTTTTACAGACATTTTGAATTGTCCTAGGGACTGGTCCGTAGGACAATCAGGTGGATTAAACAATGAAGCTTGACTCTGAATTTCAGTATACTTGAATAGCTCACATAATTGAGGGAAAGAATTAACTCAACTGTAAAATTCCACTTTCTTGTGTTAATAAAATCTATCTACAAGTATGTAAAACCAATTCACACATATGCATGTTTTATGGGTATTCTTCCAGGTGACTATAATCACTAAATAAATGAATAAGCTGATACTTGAAATCATAGCCATTATAACAGAAATAAAACCATGAAGTAAGAAGATGTAAGGCTCTACAGAACCAGAAAATAAGTCTAAATAACCATTTTCAATTTTCAGATAAGTTCAAATGGAGTGTGTGTGTGTGTGTGTGTGTGTGTGTGTGTGTGTATTAAGATCTTCAATATTTTTGTGTGATTTTTTTCCTGGGAACACTTGAACATATGTCTATTTTTCCCAAATAAGGCAGTGAAGACAAACCAAATAACTAATTCCACCCAAGGCTAGTTTACAGTCCAATGAGTTACTGGCTTTACAGGAATATGGGTAAGGGTTGGCTTGCAGAAACATGGGCAGCTCAAAGCCAACTGCATAACTAAAGCCCACCCCAGCAGGGGTGATATCCAAGCTACTTTCTTGGTGCTCTCTGCAGGACAAGCAGATAGCAGAGCACCCTCTGCTCATTGATTGTCACTGCTTATTTAAGCTTTCAGAGTAAACTTGTGAATCCTCTTAAGTTTCGGTTTTCACTAGCTTTGGATCAAAAAGTTTGTTTATACAAGTTTCCTTTCCCTCTACAAGAAGAGAATGTTTCAATTTTGGGGAAACGTCTATACAGTAGATATTAATGTCACATATTGAAGGATCTGTATAGAGATAACAAATGCTAATCATAAACTAATGTACCTGTTACAGTGTCATTATGGGGTGATATAAGATCCCCCTTCAGTAGAAATGATAGATGTGACCTTGGGGTAGATGTGATCTGGGATAAGGAAATAACTTACTATTATAAAGCAATATATAAATAAATTTGAAAACTTCAGGTTACCTTGCCTTTCAAAATGCAACCATATTTGTATTAAATTATGAAACTGCTCTACACATCTAAAATCTAGTGGCCAAATAAATGAGCCAAGTAAACTAACCTTATATCAGGGGTTAGAGAAGTTCACATTACATCAGTCCTATCCATTTTTTTACCACACAACAGCTGTGTCTATATTTAAGGGTGATTTGTCTTCTTTTTAAAAAATATATTTATTGATTTTTAACATATATGCATACATATACATGTATATAAATATTATGATTAAACAAATGATAATGTTTCTCTTATTATTTCTAGAAAATGGCAGTTGTTTGTGATCCACATTATATTTCTGAAAATCAATACCCTTATTTGTTGCACCAAGACAAAAACTTAAATGAAAAGGACATATTGAGGGAAAGGCTAAATTTGAGTAGACCATTTACTATATGATAGTTAGAATTAATGTTCCTTTAGATTTCTTACATTCAGCTTATTTTCTGTCTTAGTGGGTAGTAAAATAGAATAGTAACTGTGTTGGAGAGCAATAGAAATCAACTGAATGCATTAACAATCTTGTGTGCAATGGATTGAAATAGTTGCATGGAATTGCATGTTCTTTTCAATGCTACCAGACTTTCAGGTCCACAATTCCTAGACTTGTCCATTTAAAATAAGGCTTCAGGTTGTCAACATCTGCGTTGGAAAGGCAGCTGCTATTTTATATTTGTGTAGCATGCTAATCTCAAGATGGCTCTAAATCCAATTTGAAGATAATTTGATTTTTAGAGACACCTAAGTAAGATAAATAGATAAATCAATACACGTACAGTCTAGTTGTCATGGAAATCTGGATGAAAATTAAATATTTTGGTCATGAACTTCATTTTGGTCTGGTTATCAGGTTTGACAGTCAGTTCTGTTTTTACATAGGAAATGGATTAAATAGAATGTCCAGCTATTACCATGCCTTCAAGTTTCCCCAGCAATGAGAATTGCCATTCTTCCCTTCAATCACAGACTGCTATCTTATAATCATATTTTGTGTCATACATATATTTAGTAATTTATAAATAGCAATGTATTTTAGGAAATATAGGAAATCACATAAGAACTACGCAGGTCATTACATGACAAACCACTGTTCACACGTGTGGAAAAAATGCAAATTTAAATATAGTGGAGCCGAGTATGAATAGTCAGTGACTTTTGGAAGCAAATTATTTTTTCAACTACCTTTAGGATGAATGTGTTGTTCTCTTGGGGTGCTATTTCTTGTATAGCACTGAAATTTTGCATCACTATGTAGGGCACAGAAGAATTTACCTGCTGACATTATTGAAAACTTCCTGGGCTAGAATTTACTTAATAATTTATATTAATCATCCAGAAGGTCCTAAACATAGTAACTTTACAATATTCAGAAATAAATAAAGGTCAAAATAAACCATATAATGAACAAATTTGTTCAATAGGGAGAAAGGGTCATATTTCATAAAGCAATTTTAAAGACATAAAAATGTTGCTTAAGGGAATTTATTTTATTCCCACTTTATTTTAGAGGAAAAAATGAGAATTCAGGCCTGAAGGCAAAGAATATGAGATAAATTTGGAAGGAGTGTCTGTAGGTTAAAAAGAATATGTAGTTATATTTCGATGATAGATTATTTAAGAGCAAATATTCCAGATGAAATGATTATTGATTATATGATAAGAAGGATCATTTTGTCCCCAATAAACATGCAATTAGGATGGTGGTACCCTGACTATCGCAGTTATACCGTGGCCTCATTGATAGATGTTTATTGTAAATTTCTTGAGAAATATATAGAATCTCTTTTTACTTGTCTTCAGGAAGTCATAAAGAACATGTTTGAATGTGTGTGTGTGTATGTGTATTTTGTGTGTGTGTATATGTGTGTGTATGTATGTGTGCATGTGTTTGTGTATGTATATGTTTGTGTGTGTGTGTCTGTTGTGTATCTCTGTGTATGTCTTTGTGTGTGTGTGTATCTGTGTCTGTCTGTGCATATGTATCTGTGTGTGTCTGTGTTTATGTGTGTGTGAATGTGTGTGTATGTTTATGTGTGTGCATATATATGTGTGTGTATGTTTATGTGTGTGTGTGCATGTATATGTGTGTATGTGCATGTGTTTGTATGTGTGTGTGTACATGTATATGTGTGTGTATGTGTATCTCTATGTGTGTCTGTGTGTATGTGTGCGTATGTTTATGTGTATGTGCGTGCATATGTGTGTATGTGCATGTGTTTGTATGTGTGTATGTGCGTGTACATGTATGTGCGTGTGCATGTGAATCTGTGTGTGTCTGTGTGTATGTGTGTGTATGTTTATGTGTGTGTATGTGCATGTATGTGTGTGTACATGTGTTTGTATGTGTGTGTGTGCATGTACGTATATCTATATGTGTGTGTTTCTGTGTTTGTGTCTCTGTGTGTGTATGCGTGTGTGTGTCTGTGTGTGTCTGTGTGTATTTGTTTGTGTGTGTCTGTGTGTGTGTCTGTGTTTTTGTGTGCCTGTGTGTGTGTATGTGTGTGTGTCATTGGACTTCTTTCTTTTTTTACAGGATTCAATGTGTGTGCCTTCCCTTCAGTGCTGCTCCGTCAATCGCTTGCCCTTACTGTATTTCATTTAATAGTATAAGCCAGCACCTTCTGCCCTTCACTCTCCTTTGATTTCTCTTACTCTCCTCATTCTTCATAGTTTTATATTCTATACAAGCTTATGTATTGATTATCAACTGTGACTAAATTTATTTGCATCTTTGTTATTTTTCATACTTTTAAATCATTATTAGAATGAAAAGCCAATCATTAAACATGACATGGATTTCTGTTCATTAAGATATTTACTAATTTATTTCAATTGTTTAAAATTTTGTGTTGTGATGTTGATATATTGTTGACAATACTTTGTTGCTGTAGGCGATGATTAATCCCACTCCAATCGCCCCAGCAGTGGTAGGAAGAGTTCCTTGCTACCCACCCCAATGTTCTGGGTTCTGGAATGAAAGACACACATGTAGCCTTATATGTTAAAATGCCTTAAACAGCTCAATGGCTGAGCCACTCCCAAACCTCCAAGTGGCTAACACCTCCCGTGATATTCCTGAGTTATTACTTACTAAAATCTATATTCCATCCTTGCTGCCCTAGCCCCAATGGGGAGAATGGAGGGGAGCTGAGGCTGCTCCTCCCCACTCTTACCTGATAGCTATGCTCTCTCTTCTGCACCTCTCAAGCCTGGATCTTACTCCTTTCCCAGCATGGAAGCTCTACATCCTCTTTCCTCTCTTTGTACCTTTGCCAGCAAAGCCTGAAGTCCCTCCTCTGTCTTCCTGCCCAGCCATTGACCAACTTTATTTACCATTCTGAACCAACTGAGGGCAGGGGCAGGGTCCTTCAGCATCTTACATGCAGATTCTCATACAGTTTTTGGGAACCCAATTAAAATAAGAATAAGACCAAATGCACAACAATTACTCAGGTATTTAATTGTTAAATATTAAATTATTTTGAATCATAAATTTTATTTTCAATTTCTATTGCTTGTTTATAGAAATTTGATCAAATTTAAGATATTTTATTTTATCCAAAGTCTTTGCAACATTTATTCAATCATTTTAACAACTTAACAGTATTCTATTTTCATTTTGTACATAAGGGTAACATTGGATGTAGGTAAAATTCCAACACCCTGTAGAAAAGACATACTAGTAGTAGAAATCATTTCTTACTCTGGAACTTAGGCACCAGCATTCCACTACGTTATATTTTATTTACTTTAAAATTCCAAACCATTCTCTGCTACCTTAAGGAATTTCTCTTTTATTCTTAAACTCATTATTTTTCCAGTGGCCCACTCAATAGAAAATCTTTATGGAATGAATCATCAACTAACTCTGTGAGTCTGAGCAAAATTAATATAACAGAACAAAATATCTGTTTTCACTATTAAATTCTGTAGTGCCATGAGATAGTTTCCTCTTAGTTTAAAACTTAGTAATTAGCATAGGCTCTGTGACAGTTTGAATATGAATGCCCCCATAGGCTTACATATTTAAATGCTTAGTCACCAGGGTATAGAACTCTTTGAAATGATTATAATAATTAAGAGGTACAGCCTTGTTAGAGTAGGTATGGCTTTGTTGAAGGAAGTGTATGACTGATGGTGGACTTTAAGGTTTCAAAAAACATACCATGACCAGTCTCTCCATCTGTGGATCAGGATGTAAAATTCTCAGATACTATTCCAGCACCTCCTCCCTATCTGTCACCATGCCTCCTCCCAACCATGATGATTATTGTCTAAACCTCTGAAAATCTGAAGCAAGTCTTCAATTAAATGCTTTTTCTACAACAATTGCCTTGTTCATGGTGTCTCTTCTTCACAGGAAAAGAACAGTGACTAAGACAGAGTCTGTCAGATAGAAGGCATGAAAAGAATTCTGAATTATTAAACACTGAAAAGCTTGCCAGTAGAATAAATTATCATGGAAGATGTCAAACACATTTATTAAAAATACAAATAATGACATAATTATGCAGCATAAATTATTTTTGAAACAAATTTCTGAGTATGTTTTATTTTTCTTATCAGTTTTATATCTACAATCTGATAGACACTAGGGTTACTTTTATTTTAGAAACTTGTTTAGATGCCTGTATAACTTCATATCTCCCAAAGTGAACTTCCAGTTTCTTATTGGCATTTGATGATTTAATTTCATACTACTTCAGCTACATCAATTTATTATCCACCACATACATTTTATTTATAAATTGGTTATATTTTCAATGATGATCTTTCTGTTCCAATTCATTGCTAGATCTACTACATTTCTGTTGTTATGATGATGTATTGTGACCAAAGCTACTATCAGAGGAAAGAGTTTACTTGGTGTTATGGTTTCAAAGGTATAATTACTCATCATGCCAAGGAGGTATAGCAGCAGGCAGGCATGGCAGCTAGAACATGAACATAAGAGATTATAGTCTCAACTACAGTCATGAAGCAGGGAAACTGAACAGAGAATAGAATGAAGCTTTATGATCTCAAAGCATACTCCAATGGCATACTACCTCCAACTTAACTGTATCACCCTTTATATCTCCAAACAATGCCACCAATGGGAGCCAACTGTTTAACACCTTGACTATGGGAGTTATTTCTCATTTAAATAGCCAAGTTCCACCCCTTTACTCCTACAAGATCATGCCCATATTATACTTCAAAAAGCATTCAATCTAAATGTGTTAGTGATTTATAATACTATTGAGTCTTGGACTCAAGATGATCTCTTTTAATGTAGCCAATTTCTTTAAAAAGCCAAACCACATATTTGCAACATATAATAGCATATAAAATACCATTCCAAAAGGAAGTAACAAGGATATAGTAGAGTAACGCCTGAAAGAAGCAGGAAAAGAGCACAACAGAGCAGACACTAAGAGCCCATTGTAGCAGGGAAGGATGGCAGTAGGAAGAATAGTGGCCATATCAGGAAGCTGAGGAGTAAAAAGCTCAACTCCAGCCATGAAACAGTGAAAGTATGTCAAAGCAATACAGTCTCCTGCCCTAGCCTAGTGACTTCTTCTTTTGCAGTGCTGCAGCAGAGTGGAATTTGTGCCATGTGATAGACTCATGTGGTATTTTGTCGAGGCAGAGTCACATAGTGTTTTGCTGAGGTAAGACTGATGAGAAAACGCATGATATTTGGATAGAGTATAAATAGGACTGAACAGATAGTTATGGGATGCTTACATAGCTAGCCTTGCAACACTACGTTGGTCTACCCTGATCTTCACTTCCTTGGGAGAGGCATAGCAGAGACCTTCTCTTTGCCTCCAGGCTGATTCTGGTAGCTTCTGCTGACTCATGATGATTCCATGGAGGCCTGCCTGTCTCTGCTGGATCGTGTCACCACTGCTGATTCATGCTTGGTATCCTGATGCTACTGAACTGTATTGCTGGTATCCAGACAAATGGATATTGGAATCACCCCCGAAACTACTTCTAAACAGATCCACATCCCTTTGTTCTATTTATAATCTTTCTACACTGCCTTTGGGTGGTGGGCTAGAAGAGAGATTGATGTGTTTGAGAACCCTTATTAAAAGAAGGCTTTACACAATCTAAACTTTTTTTGTGATGGCTGTGTGGTTCCAGAGGCTGGCACACTAAATCGGGGAATGATCTCTCAGAGGAGAATATCAGAGACTGTCTGAGCCCTTTTGTTTACTCTCTTGCTCCCTTTTGCTCCCCTCTCTCTCCACGTGGTCATGGTTGGCCTCTCCTTCTCCTCTCTCTCCCTCTCCCTCTCTCTCTCTCTCTCTCACTCTTTCTCTGCCTCTACTACCCTCTTAACTCCCCTCCCCATGCCCTGAATCAACTCTATTCTATACTATACCATAGTATGGCTGGTCCCTCAGGGGGAAGGGATGCCTTGGCATGGGCCTGCTGAGTCACCCCCTTCCCCAACACCTCACCACACCCCCACAGAACATATTCTTATATCTCTTTATCTTTTTATAAACACATCAGACACAGCATAGAAACCTCCACAATCAGTTCCAGCAACTGGAGACCAAGCATTCAATCTTATGGAAGACATTTCTCATTCAAGCCACTATAATGATCTCCAAAATGGATGGAAAACAGGCTATAAAGTATACTTAGAACACCGCACACAACAAGCAACATGTTTCAGTAATAGTGTATTGGATGGAGAGGAAGAAGGACAGAAGCAAAGGAGCCTCTACAATCCAAGCCAAGAGGTAAAAAGAGAAAGACAGTGAAACAGAAAATTCTTGATCTCTGCTGCTACTTTTTATTTTTAATAATACAATGATAGGCTAAATTTCATGATACATTCTCTTGGCATATTTAATTTGAAATACATTTGTTAGTAATTTTCCAAATATATAGTTTGCAACTGCTAATAGCAAATAATACTGCCTTTATCTTCCATGGTCTAGACAAAAACAAACAAACAAACACAAGAAATATCAATAGCACTATAGTATGTCTACTTCAAGTAAACTGATTCTATAGACAGATATCAAACAGCCAAATAAATAAATAAATTATAAAATGTGAACGGCCACAAATAAATTGTAAAATGTAAATGTCACTTTTATCTCTTCAGATGAAGTGATGAAATGTGCAAATGCAGTTTGGGCTGACCACAGAGCATTTCTTTCTCTAACTATCCTTAGGCCTAGGGTTGGAAGCTTCTAGCCTCCATACAATCTAATCTTCCAAACTGACTAAATCAATCCAGCTTCTCTCAGCTTCTGACTGAATTGTTCTGGTTGACCTCATCCTAACTTTGACAATATGTTCTTATCTTCTGGCTTCTTCACATTCTCTGGCTAATTCTGTCTTTACCTATTTCTACCTCGTACTCTCTGTAACCTGTCTCTGTTAAACTGTCCTGGTAAAAGTACCTCCACAGTAAAAAATAGACCTATAGAATTATGGAAATGTTGGAATTAAAAACAACTTCTGGGCAAACAGTGGCAGTTTGCACGTATCAGAATTTAAAAACTTAGAAAATGATTACATTTTCTCCTTGAACACCACAAAGCAAGATGCAGAAATATAGATTTGGAGAGCACGGTGACTAAATAAACCATGAAGTTAAGACATAATGAAATAATGCATTCACTCAAATCCCGACACTCAGAAAAACAGGATAATATTTTAGTAAATATCTCAAATGTTAAGCTATGCAAATACAACCTTGGAAATGTAATATTGTTCTATTAATTAAGTTCTTAAAATTATGAGCTGTACTTTATTCAATGAATGTTCTATATTCTGTAATTCATGTTAATAATATAAGTATATTACCATGTAAATACCTGAATGTTTCTATGTAAATATCCCTTAATTTATTTATATGCTGCCTTAATTAGTTGTCTTAGGCAAATTTTATATTTCCACTTTCTTATTCCCAGTAATTAAGGCTAGGCATGTAACTCAGAAGGTAGAATGTTGTCTAGTGTACACAGTCTTGGAGAAATCCCCAGCAGAGAATTACTAGACTATGGAACTGATGCTTTGATCGCACCATTTGGGAGGTAGATGCAGAAGGTTCAAGATTTTAAGACAATACCTCAACTACATATCTAGTTCAAATCCAGACAAACCTTTACTTTACAAAAATAAAATAGAATAAAGTAAAGTGAAGGCCGACAAGATGACTTAGCAAGTTGATTTCTGTCACCTAGACTGAGGATCTGAGTTTCCTCTCTGGGAAATAGAAACGCAACTCACAAAGGTTGTCCTCTGTCCTCCAAACCGTTATCAGGGCACTTATGCAACTCCCACATATGATGAATAAAATAAATTAATTAATAAATTTTATAATAAATATGTAAATAAAAATAGTTTACATAATAAAAATAAATAACAAATATAAAAAATTAAAAGCTAAAAGATTAAAATAAAGATAGATAAAGTCAAATAATTAACACCTATCTCTGTAACATTAACTTATATTTAAGGGATAGCTAAATTAAACAACATACAAGGTTTAAGTAAAATGTCATTAAATTGTCCCTCAGAAACAACAGAATACTTTATATTTACAACACTAAACCTTTAAATTAACTATTTTCTTCAATTTGGCCAAAAATTATGTCTGAATAGAACATTTTTTTAAAAGACAATTTATAATTATAAAATGATATTCATTGTAAGTATACTAAAGTTTAATATGTCTTTATATTTTAATATGCATTTGTTTATTTTGTTGTGTTTAGGTATAACTTTTGTAACAAAATTGAAATGTGAATATAGTTACAAGAGTATAATTAATTATTCTAATGCATATAGTTTTGCTTTGTTTTTTGTTCTTTTCAAGAAAGAGTTTCTCTGTGTAGACCAGACTGGCCTCAAGCTCAAAGATCCACCTGTTTCTACATCCCCAAGTAGTGAAATTAAAGGCATGTACAACCGCTTCCTTCTCTTTCTCTCTCTCTCTCTCTCTCTCTCTCTCTCTCTCTCTCTCTCTCCCTCCCTCCCTCTCTCTCTCTCTCGTCTCTTTCTCCATGTGTGTGTGTGTTTGTGTGTTTGTCTGTCTCTGTGTATGTGTATCTGTGTCTGTGTCTATATGAGTATGTGTCCATGTGTGTGCATGTGTGTCTGTGTATCTGTGTCCACAGAGGTCAGAAGAGAGTATTGGATGGATCTTCGGGCACTGGAGTTACAGAGTTGAGCTGACATGTGGATGCTGAGAACTGAACCTGGGTCCTTGGAAGAGCAGCCAATGCTCTTAACTGCTGAGCCATCTCTCCAGTCCTGGATTTAGTTTTTAATTAACTTCCCCTCATAAATTCATCTAACAATAAAAATTATTTTCAACTGGATATTTTGTTATTTTCTCAAATCTATATTTGAAATAAAATGCTAAGCAGTTCTCATCAGAAACATGTAATGGTATGGTAGATGAACCATAAGAGTGTGAAAAGGTGATTATCTGAAGATTAAAGTTATATTCAATGCTTGTTATATCAGTTGTCAACTGGGTCAATGATTGTTATAATTAGCATCACTTGACAACTGGATACAGTCTAGAATCACCAAGAGACAAGCAACTATGCATTCTGTGAGGAAATATCATCATGTAGATTATAGTGGGAAGACACACCCATTTTCAGTGGTGCCAGTTCCAGGGCTGGGATCCTGAGCTATAGAGAGGAGCTGAGCTGAGCTTACATTCATTACTCCCTTCTCTGAGTGGAGATCTAATATGACCGTGTACTTGACTTTTGCACCAGGATGGACTTTACCATGACCTATGAAGTAAAACAAATTGCCTTAAGTTGCTTCTGTCAGAGTATTTTCTAACAGTAGCACAAAAAGGAGCTAAGACCTAGCTTCGTACACTTTCAACGAGATAATCGTATGTTGTATTATGTACAGTTCTAGATTGTATAAAGATGTTTGCTCAGCAGAGGACTTTATAGCTATGATGGTCCCAGGGGATTATAAGTAAATGTAACAGTTATTATTTCTTAGTGAAGTCATGGGGCAACACTTATACCACATGGCCTTGCTGGTGTAAAAAAAAAAAAAAGAGTATAATGTGCTTCTAATCATATAAAATGCTGTAAATACATAATAGTTGATGAGAATAAATTAACACATATTTACTGCATAGGTTTCTTTGTGTGTACATTCTGTGTGTGCATACATGTGTATTTAGAAGTATAAGGGTACACATGAATATGTATGTGACTGCAAGTACACGTGGTAACCAGACATTGTCATCAGATGTCTTTCTTGATAGATCTCCAAGTTATATTTAGAAGTAGGGATTCTTACTTCAACTCAATATAGCAGATTCAACTAGTCTAGATAGCCAACTTGGAAGAACAGGCTAACCTGTGCTTCCAGTGAGCTGAGGCTATAACTACCCACAGTTACTTATCTAGGAATCCAAAGTCAAGTACTCTTGCTTCTATGGCCAGAGTTTTACCAGTTACTGAGCCATCTTCCCAGTTCCTATGATACTTTAACTCTGTTTACAGTGTACTGGGTATACTTATTTTAAAGACTGTAAAATGGCCTCACAACATTCCTCATCATGAATCCTATAAAGCCTTGATATCATTGTAGATCTCTCCATGCTTGTTAATGCCCTGGATTCTCTGCTGTGGGACAAAATATAGAGACAAAAGACAGGTACTGATGATTCTGACTCTGTGTTAATGTAGGATAGTGAATGTCTCTGTGTTTCTAACAAATGTGTGAAGGTTAAAAATTTGGAAGCAAGACATGGAAGATTGCTAAGATGAATTGGAAGGAAAACACACCTGCCAACCTGAGTTCAATCGACCAGGACCTAAGTTGTAGATAGAGAACATATTCCTGCAAGTTGTACAATAATTTCCATGCCTGCATGGTGGCATACAGCTGCTTCTACCACCAAAAATAAATGTAAATACTCTGGAATCTTCCCTAGGTACACTATTTCTCCTACTTTCAGGATTCTGTGGTTGTCTGCAGTTCTTGGTGAGACTATGAGGTCCCATGGTCATTACCAGTCTACTTTTGATTATTTAATATTTAATGATCAGCAATGAACGATGACCATTAGCATTAGTAACGTTGGTCAGACTGTGAAGATTTGAATAAAAATAGGACCAGTGCACTCATATATTTTAATGCTAAGTTCCTAGATTGGTAGAACGGTTTGGGGAAGGATTACAAGGTATAGGTTTATTGAGAATGTGTATCATTTGAGGGTGAGCTTTGAGGTTTCAAAAACCCAGGCCTCTCAGCCTCTCAGTTGCTGATAAGATGGAATCTTCCAGCTATTACTTGAGCATCATGTCTCCCTGCCTGCAGCCATTATCTTCAACATGATGGCCATGGACTGACCCTTTGAAACTGTAATCAAGCCCCCCAAAATTTAAGTTGCCTTGGGCCATAGTATTTCTTCACAACAATAGTAACTAAGACACAAAATGAATACATACATACATACACACATACACACACATATATGTGGGTACGTATGTATATGTGTGTATGTGTTATGTGTGTGTTTATAAACAATGAGAAAAAGAGACCATATTAATTTTACAGTTTCAAAAACTTTTACTTTCATACATGTCAATTTAATATAAATTTATTCCTAGGGCTAAATGTTATAGAAAGAAATTAATATAATGTGGCATAACTCTAAAGCCACTACTTTTTTTTTCTAATGACAGCAATGACTTTGCAAATACGATTAAGCAAAAAGCAAGAGAAATTAAACTGCGTGTCTACATTCAAAAATGTTTTCCACCTTGCGCAGTGGATTGGTTTGAAAAAGAAATTTTCATTATAAATTTAATTTGAAAATTAATATATGGTAACCCTTATAATAACTTCCTCATTGGTCTCAAGGATTTGCTTAGCACAAAATAAGTAAGGTCCCTTCTCATTATTGTCAGGAAGACGGTAAAAGGAATCATTTATGGTTATTAGTTCATATCATCCTCCTCTATTATAATGGATGCTATATAATGGATGCTACCATCCATTATGAAATGACCCATAAGTATAGAGCAAGATATGCACATGTATGTACATATGGTAAACTCAAATTGATTAAAAATGTTTTCTATAAAATAAATTATTCATATATTACATAAAAATGTAGCACGGTATATTATATGTATATATATCGTTTAAGAATAAGTGTGTTATTAATCATCTAATACTTGATTACCTTTAATGAAGTGTATTTTTCCCTTGCCTTCCTATTTGGGTGGACACTGTTGCTTTAAAAATTAATGTCAGAGGGGAAGGGGAAGGGAGGTGTAAAGAACTCTAAGAGGGAGGACCAGGAGAGAGCAACATTTGGGATGTAAATAAATAAAATAATTAATTTAAAATAAATAAATAAATAGTCAAAAAACTCATCTAACTCTCCTTTTCAAAACATGTCAAGGCAAGACAAGATGCAACTATATAGTTGGAATTATGACATGTGATATAAACAGGCAACGTTTATAATTCACTTGAGTCTAGTAATACTCAGTACCTGTGACACCAGGGAAGATGTTGTCAGGGCTTTGTACTTGAGATTAGCTATCCATGAAAAGTTCTTCCCAGATACCTGCATGCTTACATCTATCATTCTGGCATCTGGACAAAGTTCCATGAACACTGAAGCTAAGATGGCAAACTTTATCAAACCATGTCCCCACCCCCATCACCTTGCTTTATTTCACTTTCCAGTACGTAAAAATAGATTACTTTATACTGTTAAAAAAAAAAAGTTCTATATATTTTACTTTAAAAATATTGTTAAAAATTAAGAAAACCAAGTCTATCAAATTATCTTTCATAGAAAAATATCAAATAACCCTGTAATTACTTCATGTAATTACTTCATGTACATAGAAGTGTTGTATCACTTCCTAGGGAAATGGCAACAGACATCTTTTCAGCTCAGATGAGACACAAGTGACACAGCAAAGAAATAATTCTACCACAGTCTTCAATTAGCCTCTGAAGAACAGGTGAATCAAAAGTAGCTGCATGCCTGAAAAGGCCAAGCCAGAACCGGTGCTAATGCAGGAACCTGCCTTGCTAGAGCTCTCTGTAGGACTTAAATGTCAGAGTCTCCTTTCCCAAGACATTACTGGATACAGAACATTGGGGGTAGGGGCGTATCCAAATCTTGTATATTTCAGGACTCTCTTGCCCTTTTAAAGTTTTGTTTACTTACTGATCTTTAGTACTTTAGTTATTTCCTATGTCTAAATGAGCTCTCCTATTCATTATCTATTTATTCTTTTTTTTTTCCTTCAATTAGTCTGGTAATAAAAAATAATCACATCCTCAGCATGCTAATATTTACCTTAGTGATTGTATTCAATTTCCATTTAGGAAAAGGAAGAAAGTATGCAAAATACTAAGGCATGTAAAATGCTTTAAACTGGATAGTAAAATGAACACATTCTAAAATACTACCTGGTGATAATGTTTTTTAAATCCAATATAGTGGTTGCTTTTTATATGCCCTAGACAACATTTTAGGAATGGTGATTACATTTTATTGGGGTTTATCAAATATTTTTAAATATATGGATCTAAAATTCTCAATGCATATATACTTGATTATCACATATTCTTTGTTTTACCTTGGGGTCTTTGTTTTTAGGTTTGATACAAGGTCTCACAGAGTCAAGGTTAACTTAAACTACAGATCTTCCCACTTCTCCATCCCAAGTGCTCGGATTATAGCCAGTGAGTGTGCCACCACACCCAGCTAATTCCTTGTATCAGGTTCAGATAATATATATGACCATGAAAATTTTCTGTTTATAAAGGATATCCAGCCTGTTATTTTGATCTGAATTCATTGTATCATAACTAATGAGAGATAATGAGATGAACAGTTGACACAATCACTAAAACACAAATTATAGGATCATATAAAATTGGCATTCTAATTTAATGTATAGCACAGGGTTAACATGCACAAGATCCTCAGTCCTATTGCCAGCATGAAAAAACAATTGAGTATAGAATAAACATAATAAATTACATTTCTTCTTACAGTGCACCAGATGATCAATAATAGATACAGAAAACCAATGGGTGTTCTTACGTCATTGAACAAAATGTACATATACACATACACAGCAGAGAGGAGCAATGATGCACTCTGATGCGTTGTGCAAAGCCATCTTTTAGATTTTCATGCACTACTAAGTGCAATGTAAATTGTTTTAAAAGAATTATTTATTTTATGTATATGAGTACACTGTAGCTGTCTTCATACACACCAGCAGAAAGCATTAGATCTGATTGAAGATGTTTGTGAGAATTGCACTCAGAACCTCTATAAGAGCAGTTAGTGCTCTTAACCGCTGAGCCAATTCTCCAGCCAGCAATGTGATTTTTAATAAGGCGAATGTTTACAAAATGCAAGGGGTTTGTCACTTCATCTAAACACTAATGTTTTGAAAGTCTGCTATTTGCCACAATTTCACAATAACGAAATCTAGGTTCAGACATGAGGTATTCCTAGTGTGGTTCAGAAAGAAACAGAGGTTGGGAGTTTGAACTAAGGCAAATAAATACATTCTAGAGATTATGCCCTTAGATATTGTGTGAAGAGAAACACCATCCCAAACAGCCTTCATTAACTACTTGGACCCCAGCACAGGTCACCAGTCACATTTCATCCTAGAGAGCTGGTAGGGAGAAAGGATGGGCTGTTTGTTTATAGTTCAATAAAAATCTGTGTCTCATGTGTAGTTTGCCTTGTCGCTGTGGCTGTACCTTGTCACCGAAAGTGACGTTTTTCTCAAAGCCAATGGTGGGAACATATGGATGCTTTAAGTGGCCTTTCTGGAAAGCTCAAATTGACACAGAATAAAAGCTAAGTGATAGTTTGAATAACCCGATTCAAGTACACCTGTTTCCTCTAATTATGTCAATATTACTGAATTATATAAATGATAGTCTGGTGATAATGGGATGTTTCATAAATTTATTTTCAGCAATATGATATGTCCACTAAGAGATTTTTGTTGTAGAAACTAATTGAAACAATTATCCACAGACATGCTACTAAAGAGAATTTACACAGAAACAAAACAAACAAACCAAAAGAGACTAAGCTCTTATCCTGTTGACAGGAAAGGCAGAATAAATCCCTTTGTTGTATTGTTAATACAGCTTTCCAGAAGAAACTATTTTTGTTGTTGTTGTTGGCTTTTTTGCCAATTTACTGCCGATTGGAGAAACATCTGTCTGAGCCCACAGGCAGAACAAAGAGAAAACAACAGCTTCATTCAATTATGCAAAGTGCAGAAGTGCAGGTGAACAATTCTATTGAGCTGGTCTGAGAATCTTCTTAGAGAGATGAAGGCAGCAACATAGAAGTAAGCAATGCTTTGTGACTTAAAAAAAAAAAAAAGACTGTATGGTTAAACTCTTCAAAATGGAGAAATACCCATTCCTCAGTGCACACGTTGTATATGATGTGGATGTGGGGTGTGTGTGTGTGTGTGTGTGTGAGTGTGTGAGTGTGTGTGTGTGTCTGTGTCTGTGTGGTGTGTGTTTTAAGAAGAAAAGAACTTCAGAAATATGTTCCCATGTTGGAAATTTTTCTTCTCCCTGCAATTCTTTCGTCACTTGTGTATTAGGAATATTTGCCTTTCCTTTTGAGTAGTAATTTGGCAAACATTGTGATAGTGTTTATCATTATCACAGGACCCAAGAATCATGTGATCTTCATAGACTGTTGTGTACACTCTTCGTTAGAATTATTTTACTGAGAAGAATATGGTTGAGGGGGTGAAGATCAGTCAGAAAATGCTTGCCTAGCATAAAAAGCACCAGGCTCCATCTCAACCATTGAAGACAAAACAAAACTAAACCCTGGCAAACAAACAATAAAATTACAAACCTATTAATGGGTACTTAATTATTATTCATATAAAGGGCTACCATAGCACAACCTACTTATTCTGTTATTGAATAAAACATTAACCAAAGTTCAACATAATAAAGAAAGGGAAAAATGGGAATTTAAGAAATGTGATTGCTATCAAAACTGATCAATGGTAAGGACATTCACACCATGTTTAAAACTACTTGGAATTTCTTTGTTTTTCATATTCACTCAAGGTGAAAACACTTCATGAGAGAGGAAAAATGTTTCTGACTTCCTACGTTAAAAATTTATGATTCTAGTTATTCTAAATATATATTCTCAAACTTCATAAGATTCCTAATATTATTGAAGATGATAAAATAGTTCTTGGTGAAAAACAAAGAAAATATTGATGGAAATCAAATATTCTAATTTCCATGGCACAGTTAGCTCATTAATGCAATATTCACAGAACTGGCATTAACAAATAAAAGCTAATGATACATGATGAGATAGTGATACCAGAAAGACACTGCTTACTTTTTTTGTGAAATTTTGTAGAACAAAAATCTATCTGTAATTATTAATCTCATTTATTCAATTGAACTAATCAAGCAAAATTTTAATATGGTATAAATTAATTACCATGCACACTCCCAACATGCTCACATGTTGCCTGGAAATATAAATAGCAAAAATTTGTTTTAAATACTTAAATTCTGTTTTAATAAGAAAATATTGGGGCCAGGCAGTGGTGGCGCATGCCTTTAATCCCAGCACTTGGGAGGCAGAGGCAGGCGGATTTTTGAGTTTGAGGCCAGCTTGGTCTACAGAGTGAGTTCCAGGACAGCCAGGGCTACACAGAGAAACCCTGTCTCGAAAAGTCAAAAAAAAAAAAAGAAAGAAAGAAAAAAAAGAAAAAAAAGAAAAGAAAAGAAAAGAGAAAATGTTGCCCATTTTTCATGAATTTATGGCATATTTATTCTTTCTGCAACTCTATAGGATTGCCTTAGTCAGGCCATGTAGAATTTCTCACTGGACATGACCCAGTTCAAAGACAAGCCATAATTATATAAGCAGTATTCAGGTTACAAGGAAATTTTTATTTTTAATGAAAGCTATTCCATCATTATTTCTAATCATATTAGCCATTTTTTATTTAACAATTCAGATTTTCACAAGTAAATGAATGCCACCGATTTGTGGAATAATTACAGACATTATAAGAATATATGAAAAGCTATTTTTAATATTGTAATGTTACTGGAATTTGGGGGTCCATTCATGGTTGCCAAAAGTTACAGGAAAAATCAGGGACACCTCTAGGGTTTGTTAGTCTCATTATATAAACAATTTTAAAGTACATTCAAATTGAAGCTCAAGGAAAATTTTATTAGAATTTAGAAGAAAAATCCCTGTAAAACCTCATCAGCTGTCCAGAGGAGAAGGGGACAAAGATGTAAAAACTGCATTGTGTAAACTGATTAGACTCATGGGAACCAAGCAGCCACATAACACAAATGGAAGCTTAGAGAAGAAGTACTGGGCAAGTCAACAATGTTGGGGGAAAAAAATCCAAGAAAAAGAAAAGGAAAAAGTTCAGGAAAGTATGCAAACTTGCAAAGCTATGTGATTGTAGCCAGTTATTCCACTGTATTAGGGACAGGGATTCTGGGAAGGAAGAGTAGAAAATCTCATTGAGGAAAACATTGTTATGCCTACTTCTTTAGCATGACTAAAGGTAGGCCACTCTCCTAGGTCACATGACCCAACTCAACTCCACCCAGGCCAGGGTCTCCATTTTTCTTGAGAAGGAGCTTTTTTATTTTATACTCTAACAGTAAAACATCAGCATGTTAAACATATTTGAACAATGAGAAGAATAAGACTGTTTATAAACCTGAAAGTAGTAGACAGAGATCAAGGAAGATGCTCAGGAAATCCACAGTTCACTGCTAAAAAGAGGAGCCTGGAAAAAAAAAATGGCCATTAGATCATGTCTACTTACTTTGCTGTTCCCATGACCAAACACCATGATCAAGGCAGCATATAGAAAAAAAAACAAAACAAACAAACAACAACAACAAAAATGGTCTATTTGTAGTTCATTGTCCCAGGGGGTTATAGTCCATGACCATGGAACATGACAGTAGCCAGGCAGGCATGACATAGAGCAGTGAAGTCTAGGAATAACATGACCCTAACCCATTGGCACACCTTATCAACAAGGTACTACCTCTTGGTCCTTCCCAAACAGTTCCCCAAACTGGAGACCAAACATTCAAATAAATGATTCCATGGACACCATTCTCATTGAAACCACCACATTCTACTAGCTATAGAATTTCTTTCATTACTTAGAAAATAACCAAATAAGGTTACATTGCAAGGTACCATGGTTTGGTACTTTCACACAGGAATTGGTAGGAGTATAATTAGGGCCACAATAGCATTGTCTATGACTTCAGATGTTTTAAGAATACATAAATTCCATGATCAGGAATAAAAGAATCTGGCCTGTAAGGACTTTCCCTCACTGCTGTCTTTGAGGCCATTGAATAGTACATGGAAGAGTAATTTTTTTTGCACTGAGATGATCCTAATTTGAAACAAACATAAAGATTTCCTCTTTACGAATTCACTTCATTTTTTGAGTGGTATGGGTTAATGACAAGTCCAGGATAGTAGATTTGAGAATGGTTTTGGGATGTAGCCTAATACACTTACACTCTGTATTTATCTTCTGTCCTTTATCTTCTGCAATATGTATTGTCACAGACTGTTATGAGTCCATCAAAGCTCTTGTGTTTCTAGGTCTAACTGCATTCATGATGGGTGGGTAGGAGTGCCTAGTCATGTTATGTACCATGGCTAGATTAATGTTTCTTCCAAATAAGCTCAAAATCATGTCTTTGTCATCTTGCTCTTACTCCATGTAACTTTCTGCTTTTTTACACTTGGACTTATCCTTCTACACAAAATCACCCATTGAAAGCACTCTGCTTCTTTGTCTTTCCTTTACATTGTTACCACACTGTGGGAGGGCATGGCTTGATTTATTTCGCTTTCATCCAGAAACAATTCAGAAAGTGATTCCTATTATTTTAAAAAGAAAGAAAGAAAGCAATATGTTTTCACAAATACATTCTCAAATTTGTTGAGTCCAACTCATAACTGTTTTATGATGGATTTACTAGTTATATTTGCAAAGATGTCAGAAATCCTCTTAAATCATAAGGTTAAAAGAAACTGTCTACATTCTGGCCTGAATTCAGGCTAAATCAATCTTAAGTTGATTCATTAGAGTATGATGTTAGGAATGCTGAAATGAGAAAATCCACAGAACAACTGCTTGTGTTGACTTACAACCTTCTTGTAAATAGTTCAATAGATATGGTCCTCTTGGGAGGATAGTATTTAATCTTTAACAGGACATTTCATTGCACTGATCCCTCAGGATAAGTTCACAGCCATAAAACTGAAAGGTAGAGTACCACCTATGGATGAAGAGTTATGATAAGGAGCATTTATCCTATCTGAGACTATCATTTTAAATGTGTTTACCTGATTATGCTGCATCAGGACCTGCCTCCAGCAGGGCAATGAAAGTTCAGGTCAGTTGAATTATGAAGCAATGCTAAATGAAAATTGCCAACAAGAAAACCTGATGGAATTCAATTACTAAGGAAGAAAATCTTTAAAATGCAGTAAGATGTGTTTCATAAAAGTCAACTTTAACTCTTTTAAGTGGAACAATGTGTCGTGCAGAATGAAAAGACTCTCAACCTGATCAGATCTTGCTGTGTTTCAGAAATCCCTGGATATTCATAGTCAACAGGGAGGTTTGGGTGTTGTCTAGCTAATTTCCTTTACTTAAAAAGGTTATATCCTACTGAAAACAAAAGTACAAATAACACCTAGATAAAGCAACTACATAAATGATGAGAGAGAGAGAGAGAATCAGGTTTCATGAAAGAACATTTCCAATTATAAGAAGCAAGGGGAACACTTCTTCACTGCTGGTGGGAGTGCAAACTCTGGAAATCAATTTGGCAGTTCCTCAGAATGTTGGGAATAGTTCTATCTCAAGACCCAGGTATACCACTCCTAGGTATATACCCAAAAGATATTCTATCATGACACAAGGACACTTCCTCAGCTATGTTCACAGCAGTTTTATTTGTAATAGCCAGAAACGGGAAACAACTTAGGTGTCCCTCAACTAAAGAATGGATACAGAAAATATGGTTCATTTATACAATGGAATACTTTTAGCCATTAAAAACAAGGGCATCGTGAATTTCACAGGCAAATGGATGGAATTTGAAAGTATCATCCTGAGTTGAGGTAACCCAGCCCCAAAAGGACATGTATAAAAGGAGCTTAGCATGACTGTCCTCTGAGAGGCTCTACCCAGCAGCTGATAGAAACAAATACACACCTAAACATTAGATAGAACTTGGAGAGTCTTATGGAAGAACTGAAAGAAGGATTGAGGGTCCCGAAGAGGACAGGGACTTCACAGGAAGACAGACAGAGTCAACTAACCTAGACCCCTGGGAGCTCCCAGAGACTGAATCACAAATCAAAGAGCAAGTTGTGGCTGGACCTAGGTCCTCTGAACATATATATGTAGCAAATAAGCAGATTGGTCTTTATGTGGGTCCCCCAAAACTGGAGCAGGGGCATGTTTCTAGGCCTGTTGCCTGTCTGCTTGTCTGGCCTCAGTGGAAGAGGATGCACCTAGTCCAATAGTCACTTGATGTGTGTAGGGTAGGCATGGGGGTAGAGAGGTTGGGGGTAGGTGGGTTGAAGTATGGGGCTAGGGGTAGTAACACCCAGAGAGGGTCAGAAAAGGAGAAGGTGGAGTGGGAGGAGGACATGCATGAGAGGGTACTGTGAGGATATATATATATATACAATAACATTTACATTATGATAAAAAATACTTAATAATGAATTTAATGAAAGAGATAAAGTTATTATGTATAGTAACGTATAAAACATTAATAAAAGAAGACTCCCAAAACTAGATTGGGATCAAAAGATCATGAATTAAAGACTGAATATCATTCAAAGTATATATACTACTCAAAATTACCTATTCAGTGTTTTCTCCATCAACATTTTGACAGAATCTGATGGCTGAGGGGGCATGGGGCAGTTTTCCCAGTAGTTAGCGCTACCCCTCTGTTTATGAACTAAAGGTGTTCTCTACCACTGACCTATGTACCAGCCTCATTATAGTTTTGATGTGGATTCCAAGAGTCTTGTAAGATTATGGTTACATCAGTTCCTGTGTCCACCAAGCTTCAATTTCAATACCATTTGAATTAATTTTAATTCAATCTCTGGTCATTTTAAGAAATATGTCATTATAGACATTTTAATATTTTTATCCAATTATAAGCTGCAAATAAAAGACTTCATGATCAGTGATGTGATAGTTCTTGCTATTTCCTCTTATAGACTCTTGAGATTTGAGTTAATATACTCTTAAATACTCATTCAGTAACATAACACTGGTAAATTAAAATTGAGACTGATAGCAAAACTTACATGAAGAGCTCAAAGACTAATTGTTTTTCTTTTGCAGGGTCTAATGTTAGATAATTTAAAGTATTCACCTGCACAAAATCAAGTATTTTTCATATTGGAATAGATCATAACATTTTTAGATATTCAAAAAATTCTACATATGTAAATAATAATTGTATATTATTTTTCAGAGTAAATAAAGAAGTTTCTGAGTAGAAAATAGCTGTGACTAATCATAAGAGCCATTTACAAATCTTCTAACAAATCAATCTATACCAACCAACAATAAATATACGGTGTTTCAAGGTAAAAGATTTAAGGGTATTTGATAACAAATCCTGATGATAGCTCTCCAATACTCCCATAAAATAGAGCCTGTCGTTCCATTTCTTTATATGATAGTTGGGATTCTATCCTTATCAGCAGTTCTTAGAGGCAGCTTCTGCCCATAAACAAAATAAAACAAACTAATTTTCTAAAGTTTTACATGAATGTTGAACATTAAAGTAAATTTGGACAATCTATTCCATTAAATAACAAATTTAGGAAAAATTGGCTAGGTAATCAGAATGGTAATGAAACACATAAATTTACATTAATATAACATTAGTATGGTAGGGATTGATTGCTGAGCTCTTGAGCTGTGTACTTATTTCTTAAGACAGTCATTCATTTGTCTAGCATAATTGTATACCCAATATTATCTTCAATACCTATTATTTTTCAAATGAGTTCTTGAAATGACAGTTCAGAGGATTGAGATTATAACAATGATTAGTTTTTATTCACAATAACTTTAATGCTAGTTAATTAGATTAGTTCTATTCACAATAACTTTAATGCTAATAACTAGTTACATAAAATGAATTGTTTTGTAATTTGTATTTATCAGACAGAATGCTGTTGTTAGAAACCCACAAGTTTTCTTAAACTTGATATTTTTAATTACTGACAGAATTCTGTCTCAATAAAAGGCTGAAATAAAATCATCATTACAATGTTGTCAGTGGGCAGCTTCTTGAAAGAGGAGCTATTTAGAGTTTAAGCTATTTCTTGTGTCACTATCTATGAACAGAGATGGACTTAAAAGTGAAAAATCACTTATGAGAAAGCTTCAGATAAAAGGAAAATAGAAATTCAATATTATAGCAGATTTGTTGACCTTTCTTCAAGTAAATAAAATTAAATGTGAATACCAAGTTCAAGATTCAATGATGACTATGTTCAAGTAAGCAAAAATTCACAATAGCAGTTCATGGTATATACCTTTGCACCTAGCCATGACAATGCTAGAGACTAACACATTCACATCACCTTCATAGCATAGCACAGTAAGAAAGCCAGCCAGCAGAGAGAACATTTCCTGGTCAGTTCAAGACTTTCTACGCTATGTACTGCAATCAAAGAATTTGGTGTGTACAGTAACAGGGTGTTACCAATTATCTGTGGTGATCATCCAAGAGCAATGGCAATAGCCTAAATTGTTTTGGATAATTCATGGCCTGCCCGACCAATAATAATACATGGGAATATATAGTATCTAACACTGAAGATTGAAAAGTATAATACTAAGCAAGTGACCTGAATCCAGAAAGACAAAAACCACATGTTCTCCAATGGGCAGCTCTTATCTTTTAATGTATATATGATCTGCAATAATTGTGAATTAAAACAGAATAGACATGGGAAAAGAGACACATGGGATGAAGAAGGAAAACAGATGAGGCAAGGTTGTAAAAATGGAAAATGAGCAGTGGTGAGAAGAGAAGATAGGAGAAAGGAAAACTGCTAATATACAACATATTCAAAATGTAATGATATCTAACACCTTTTATGCTGTTAAAGTATTTTAATTTAAATGTTTTATTAAACTAAAAATAAGTTAGGAAAACAATATCAGAAAAGCAATCACAATTGATAAGGGTCTTCTTCCCTTCTCTCTTTCATCCCACTCACTGATATTAACTTACATATAGGGACAATCCCTCTATTATAGCAATATTGAAAGCACTAGAAAAGAGGATACCATATTTTAGAAATTTAACTATGGCTTTCTCTACATGCTAAAGGTAGGGTAGGCTATTCTGCATGTGTATATAGACTTGAGATCATAGAATCAGGATGATACAGCTTTTTAAAGTCATACTGAAAGATGTGATGATGCTAAAACAGCAAAGGGAAGAATAAATACATGGTGACTGCATTAGGAAATGTTCTCTGAGTTTTATAACATAACTAGTAGTTTTATTCTTGGGGAATCATTAATACTGATGAGAAGTTGAATATTAGCTCTATAAAGATAATAAAATCTTTTATCTAATTCCAAGATTAATTGTAATTACATTCAAAGTTTCCTGGTTGGACACCCATTATGAAAGATTTATTAAGTATGAACAAAGAAGTATGGGAAAGAGTATTTAATTCTTGGCCATTCCGAAAATTTGAATTAATGAATTGTAATATCCTTTAATAATAAATTCTTTCTGAACATATGTCTAATCCAAATACTGTAATGCTAAGTATAAGTTTGTTTTGTTCTGTGTATTTAATTAGAAAAATATTCAAAGAATATTATTTAAAATATATACTATTCTTGGAATTTTAAAAAAAAAAAAACATGTTTTAGCAATTTTATTTTATATCCAATGAATGGGAAGATTCAGTCCTGCCATATGTAGTATTTTTATAACAAGTGTGGTAAAAATGAAATTATGAATTTTACTGGTAAAAGGAAATGAAGAAACTATATGTTAATATTGAGAAAGCTAGGCTGATTCCATGACAACCTTCAAATTGGCAGTTAAAGAGACTAGGCCTAAATCTCAGTTTCCAAGTACTGGGCAATTCCAGGCAAGTCCAGGCCTCAGAAGCTGCCCTGCCACCTGGCCTGAGGCAAGGACAATGGGTCAGCAGCAGTTTCCAAACTTCCTCAGCTACTTCCTCAGCAACAGTTTCCAACCCCCAAACCCTTGTAATGGAGTGTCCATAGAGATGGACCCAACAGATTAACAAAGAGGTCACCTATCCCCCCCCCCCCCCCGGAATTCCCTAATTTACTTTAAATCAGGCCAGCAAGCTCACTTGGTTGTCTCTCTATTTTGGTAACAGGAGACCCTAGCATGCTGGACTTCTGCAGAATAAAAATTCACTATGTGTTTACATACTATTTGAGCCTGGGGTATCATTCTTCAGTAAATTATGGGCCCTTACAATATGTTGTTTAAATCATTTTCTAAAGATGATACATTCCTGTAATATTTTAGTAGTTGTCAAAAATAATCAGAAATGGCATTAATGCACTTTAGAATTACTTAAATCCACTTTTCACTATATTCTTCTTGCTCTTCTAACAAGCAATTGTAATCAAGAATTTATTAGTCTTTTGTCATTATAAATGGAAGTATACATGCATTAGGCAACTACAATACATTTGTTTGTGTTTACTTGTAATCATTTCAATGAATTCATGATGTTTACATTATTAAAATGTGTCTTAGTCATTGTTCTATTGCTTGAAGAAAAACCATGACCAAGACAACTCTAATAAATAAAAGAAAGCATTTAATTGGATGCTTGTTTATATCTACAGAAGTTTAGTCCATTATCATCACGGAAGAGAGCATGGCAGCATGTAGGTAGGCTTGGTGCTTGAAGTAGTTGAGAGCTATATCCTGATCCATAGGCATAGGCTTTTGAAACTTCAAAGCCCACCTCAGTGAGACACGTCTCCAACAAGGCTACTCATCCAATCCTTCTAATCATTTCAAAAGGTATGACTACCTGGTAACCAAGCAGTCAAATATATGATCCTTGGAATGGCATGAAGGCCATTCTTAGCCAAACTACCATATATGACTTAGATTTTTATTTTTAATACTTTCTAGAAAATAATATACAAATATAGCAAATTATTCATAGGTTTGTTTATTGAAAATACATTGTTTTGTAGGGATATATCACAATCTATACCCCAGAGAGTATTCTCTTGTAACTTTTTTAACTGAGTAAGTACATCAATTTCACCTTTTCCATTATTTCATGCTGCTAGTATATATCTACTATACAATTGATTTTAGTTTTATTATACAAGTGGATTTACATTTTAAGCATTATACTTTTGAGTTTAGTTTATTTACTTTGCATCACTTAGAAGTATATTTTTACTCTTCTATGGTTTGTTTTTTAATGACGCAAATTTTTTCATAATCTAGGTTGAGCTCAACTTGCTACTCAACTTACTCCTGATTCTTTAAACTCCACCTCCTAATTTCTCTGTTCATAGTCATTGACTACCTTGGTATCTTAATTATTTAGTGCCCATAGTTAGTAAATTTATGCTATTTTTTTCAAATATTTTTCTTTTATTTATATGAGTACAATGCAACTGTTTTCAGACACACACTAGAAGAGTGCATTGGATTCCATTACAGATGTTTGTGAGCCATCATGTGGTTGCTGGCAATTGAACTCAGGACCTCTGGAAGAGCAGCCAGTGTTATTAACCTTTGAGCCATCTCTCCAGCCTCAGGGCACAGGAGAACATTTCCTGAACAGAACACCAGTGGTTTATGCTCTAAGATCAAGAATTGGCAAATGGAACTTATAAAATTGCAAAGCTTCTATAAGGCAAAGGACACCGTCAATAGGATAAAATGGCAATCAACAGATTTGGAAAAGATCTTTACCAATCCTACATCTAATATCCAAAGGCTAATATCCAATATATACAAAGAACTCAAGAAGTTAGACTCCAAAGAACCAAATAACCCTATTAAAAAATGGGGAACAAAGCCAAATAAAGATTTCTCAACTGACTTTCTCAAAGAACTGAGAAGAACCTAAAGAAATGTTCAACATCCTTAGTAATCAGGGAAATGTAATTCAAAACAACCCTGAGATTCCACCTTACACCAGTCAGAATAGCTAAGATGAAAAACTCAGGTGACAGCAGATGCTTGCGAGGATGTGGAGAAAGAGGAACACTCCTCCATTGCTGGTGGGATTGCAAGCTGGTACAACCACTCTGGAAATCAGTTTGGCAAACCCTCAGAAAATAGGACATAATACTACCTGAGGACCCAGCCATACCACTCCTGGGCATATACCCAGAAGATGCTCTAACATGTAATAAGGACACATGCTCCACTATGTTCATAGTAGCCATATTTATAATGGCTAGAAACTGGAAACAACCCAGACGTCCCTCAACAGAGGAATGGATACAGAAAATGAGGTATATTTACACAATGGAATACTACTCAGCTATTAAAAACAATGACTTCATGAAATTCGCAGACAAATGAATGGGAACTTGAAAATATTATCCTGAGTGAGATAACCAAGTCACAAAAGAACACACACAGTATGAATTCACTGCTAAGTGGATATTAGCCCAAAAGTTTGGAATACCCAAGATTCAATTCACAGCCCATGTGAAGCCCAAGAAGAAGGAAGACCAAAGTGTGGCTGCTTCAGTGCTTCTTAGAAAGAGGAACAAAATACTCACAGGAGGAAATATTGAGACAAAGTGTAGAGCAGAGACTGAAAGAAAGGCCATCCAGAGACTGCCCCACCTGGGCATCCATCCCTTATGCAGCCACCAAACCCAGCCGCCAGGTGGATGCTGGGAAGTGCTTTCTGACAGGAGTCTGATATGGATGTCTTCTGAGAGGCTCTTCCAGAGCCTGACAAGTACAGAGGTGGATGCTTGCAGAGAACCATTGGACTGAGCACAAGCATTGCAGAAGGAGTAGTTAGAGAAGGGACTGAAGGAGCTGAGGGGGTTTGCAGCCCCATGGAGAGAGCAACAGTGTCAACCAGCCAGACCCAGGGAGCTTCCAGGGACTGGATCACCAACCAAAGAGTATACATGGAGGGACCCATGGTGCTGGCTGTATATGTGGCAGAGGATGGTCTTGTTGGACATCAGTGGAAGGAGAGACCCTTGGGCCTATAGGTGTTCAATGTCCCAGTGTAGGGGAATGCCAGGGCAGTAAGACAGGAGTGGGTGGGTAGGTAGGGGATCACCCTCATAGAGGCAGTGGGCAAAGGGATGGGATAATGGGATTCCTAGGGGGAGAGCTGGAAAGTGGAAAACATTTGAAATGTAAATAAATAAAATATTCAATAAAAATATTTTTAAACATTAACATTATTTTATGATATCTTCAGAGATAGAGGAAATAGCCTTAAAGATACATGAAATGTCCACTTGTTCTTTATTTAAAACAGCTTCATTAACATAGACCTCACATGCTAACAGTCACTCTTTTATTGAATAGTGCACACAGTTCCATGGTTTTTAGTCTATTCAGACTAATAGATTATCATTCTAATATTCATTTTAGAATAGCAGAAGTGTGATTACCATCCCTCAAGCATTTTTTCCTCAACTTCATCTCATCTTCTTCATTTCATTTTAGAGTGTCCTCTCCAGAAAAATAAATGTTACACAGCTTAAGATGCCATAAAGAGAAACATTTTCTTTTGGCAAAGAGGATGGAACATCTGGCCTGGGTGAATATCTGAGAGTCCAACAAGACAAGTAAGTCACCCAGCCAGGAAACTATTCCACAAGAAGGCAATAAAACTCTTTTAAAAAATAGAAACACTAAGCCATGCTAAAGAGAAAGAAGAAATAATTATTCCTTTCATATGATAATTTACCATTACTTCTAGAATTTTCTCATTGTAGTAAAGTCACAGAGCTACAGCCATGCAACTTTGCAGGTCTGCCCACTTTAGAGAAGGAACAGTTTAGCAATTTTTGAGTCAATTTGAAGCAAGCATTAAGTACTTGCAAACCACGTGGATGAGTTGTGGCCAGACCCATCTCTGGCATCCTTGGAAATGGCCATGAGACATGCTTTGCAAAGGCAAAATTTCACAGCCATATTAATTCCCATCAAGTCCCATCAGAGGCAAGAATACATTTGACACATTTCCCGCCTACCTACCTCCACCCACATCCAATCAAGCACTTCTGGTGCAAATAAATTTGCTTGACGAGCAAAAATATGTGGCTTTTTATTTCCCAAGGATCACAACACCCAGCACTCAGGAAGTTCTGTCCTTGGGTAAGTGGTGCTTACAGGTTAATTTTGGCTCTTACAATTTACCACTCTCTCGATGCAGAAATGTATCACTTTTGTGAGAAAAATCACTATAATCAGTGAACACTGACATAACACTTCCAAGTTTCCAAATGTTTCAATGATAAATAATTAGAAGGATATTATAATTTTGTCCTCCTTAGTAATGGCTATTCTTTAATAAAGAATCAGAAAAGTAATGGGTGCATTATTTACAATCTGTAATAATTATACAATGTTTATATAGAATACATTAAGAATTCATCACTTATATAGCTTCTTTTTTTGTCTTTTTAAGCACATCACATCTTAACAAATGCAGCTATGATGAGTATAAAAAATAAAAAATGTAATAACATTTTTCATTCCCCAAAATGTAAGTTAAGTAGTTATTATTTTTCCTTATTTACCACTTTTTACTAGATTTTAATGTGGACTAAGAAATGTTTGGAATAATTTTTATTTCTTTTTTTGACACTTAGATAAAAATAATTGCTTTCAGCATTGTCTTCTCGCCTTTTCTATTTACTGGTAAGCATAAAATCATGCATCAGTAAGCGTGTGGGTAAGTGTAGATACAAGTAATGTAATACACTGGTTTAATTTAAATGCAAAATGTTTATTGCTCTTACATAAAGTCAATAACATCCATACTAGTGAATAAGTTGCCACTGACCCAAATCAATTTTTTAAATTACATAAAAATTTACTATTGTTTATATCTTTATACTTCTCTGGATACTGTGTAAATCTTTGTAAACAATTAGCAAATCCAAAAGCACTTTGTACATCTATGAATTTTTAATGGCTCTTTGCATGCTATCTTTCTTCCACCTTCAAGAAATTAATTTCTCTAGATGTCTCCTCCCTCTTCAAACTCTTTCACATCCGGCACTTTAGGAAGTCATAGAGAATATAAATAACATGAATTTTCATGGTGTATGAATCAGACAATAGTATGAATGAATATTCTGCAGTTTCATGAGCCTCTTATCACATCTAAATCTTACATTGCCATTAGCTGAATGCATGTGAGGCAAACCTCTTTTAATATGACCTAAAGGCCTGTGAAGAAAGAACTAATCATCCTGAGGCTGCAGCATTTATCACAGCAGACCATGGCAATGACTAAATACAGAATGCAACCAGCGAGTGGCAATAACGAAATGATTGCTCCAAGCCATAAAAGTCAGTGAATGCCTTTCAGATTCAAGCGTATTTATGAAGAAGTGTCTGCTTTAGAACCAAGTCATAATACAGATATGAGGACGGTCTCACTTAACCTTGAACAGAACTGTGGTGTATAGGGGAGTGGTAATTAAGCAATCTTACCTTCCAGTGGTGATTATCAGAGGTGAATAAGGACTCCTGCTCCTGTGGCTCAGGAATATTGCATCACAGCCTTCACGGAAAATATGAATCCTTCCTTGAACACACTCAGACACGGAACTCTCATTCATAACCTCACTAGCACTATCTCATAAAGAAAAACAGGATAATTATTTTATATTATCATGAGCTTGCTTCTTTGGATTTTATTTTGTAGAGAGTACAGAAAGACTGAAAAAGATTATACAGGTGATCCCATTAGGTTCCTCGTCGTCTAGATTATGTTAAGGTTAGCATTTTATCAAAGTATGGCAAAGAGAAACTACTGACCTAGACCACTGTGTAGTCAGAAAGAATGATTTTGGGGGTATGAAACTACCAAAGCTATCTCTCAGGGGACAGAGAGAAGTGCAAACTGGGGGGAAAACCAATAGATCCTATGTGGCATTCAGCAGAGGGGAGAACTGAGCTGTCTGGAACTCAGAGCCTTTGCCAGAGGTTGACCTTTAGGGGGAGCTCAAGGGAGATTTCTATGGGATTAGGGGTGCTTTCCTGGTGAAGAGAAAGCATTTTAAGAGCTTATTTACCCAGTAATAGTCCTTCGGTTTACTAGGCCAACGTACTGCAGTTTAGAACAATGTTATCAATTTGCTGTTTTGAGGGAAGAGGGGCTTTGGACCTGACAGTAAAAACCTAATATTTATGTGTTTTTATCAACTAAATTGAAGTACTTTTTTCTTTGTCCCATCCAAACTATCACAGCATTTAATATTCATTTCTTTTGGAAACTAAACAATTTTATAAATATTTAATAATCAAGTCAGTATCCTCTTTATAATTATGTTATGTAATTTAACTTTGGGGACTGAAAAGCAGCTCAGCAGTCAAGAGAGCTTGCTATTATTATGAAAATTCCAGTATGCCAGGACCTACACTGGGTGGCTTTATCACTTCTAACTGCAGTTCCAGGGTACCTGCTGCCCTTTTAAACTCCATGGGCCCCTGAGTACAAATGTATACACATCTGCACACACACATCTGCGCACGCACATCTGCACACGCACATCTGCACACACACACAGAGAAAGAGAGAGAGAGAGAAAGAGAGAACATAGCAAAAACCAAAAACAACAGGCCAATTTCCCCATGAAATATAGACACCAAATTTCTCAATACAATAAATTCAGGAACACATTAAGATATTTTACAATATGATCAAGTTATTTCATTGAAGAGATGAATAGATGTTTCAAAGTGTATAAATCATCTGGTTTTTGAAAATTCCCATGGTTTTCATTTGTAAAAATCAAATGTCATGAGTTTATTTAAAACATCATGATTTTTGTTTTTAATTTCAAGTCTAGCATGGATAATATAATGATTCTTCATTTTAAACAAAACAAACATCTCAAGGCTTTCCCGCAAACTAGGCATGTATCTTTATTTCCTTATATAAGATATTATATGTGGATTTCATGAGGAAAGGACTTTATTTAGAATGAAATATAGTACTGTTTATTGGTAATGGTTTACATGGTGATATCATAAAATTATGTTTATTCTAAAGGACAGACTTTTAGGCTACATTGTAAGGTTTATGGTACTGTACTTGTGTATTTAGATTATTAAAAATTTGTATTTAGAAATAAATATTAAATTTAATTATTTATTTATTAAAATTGTGTATTTAGAAAATTAAAAATTTTCCATATATCTCAAAATATTTCAGGTGACTAGCATTATGTGAACATTGTGAAGAAAATAAAATTAGTCACATTAATTAAATCCAAATTACAATATTTCAGAAATGAGTAAAATTCAAAATCTGTATTCAAGATTTGTAAATAACAGAGGATACAAATCTCTCTGCAAAACATTCCATTCTAAATTTAAGTGTCAGTAACAGCAAATATTTCTGAATTATTACTTTAAATATGAGCCACTTATTGGCATTAGTCTTATCTGATACATACAAGACTACATAAGTAGTCTCTTCTCATAATAGTACATAAAACAATGAGGTTTAAAAATCCTAAAATATATATTGAGACATAGATATTTAACTATCAGACTGAATATGGATAAACGGATGAGCATTATAATAAAAATGTGCTATAGATTAAAGCTACGGACAAATCACTAAATCAATGCAACTAATTGAAAGCATATCATTGGAAGAACTAATGCAAAGGACAATCATTTAATTCAATCAATATAAGATAAGAAATAATTGCATCTATTAAAGAACAGCATTTCAGATTGTGTATCATGTCCATAAACCAGTTTGTAGCAACACTGAATAGTGAATTGGATTTATCTGCCAATATAATAGCTGGCCACTGCAGCATAGAAATGTAGATGGGCAGTCTGAGTTCAATACTGTGATCAAGCATTATTATTGAAACAATAATAGTGGATCATACTAGGCAATGCTCTCATTAGCATCAGAATTCAAGGATTTTTTTCTTCTTTTCTGTGCTGCTTATAAAAAAATGTTATAATCACAAATTTATTATTTCTTGTTTAATCGTGCTTAGAATGATAATGCTTTCTCTCCATTACACTTATAAGCAAATAAGTCCAGCCATACAATCTCTATTTATAAAAGCATTCAGTAAAATTTGCTTTTGTCTCCATTCATTCCAGTAAAAACTGTGTGATCCATTGTACAGTGAAGTTGGAATATGCACAAGGAAGTGCTTTCACCTACATTTTCTCCTTATGCTTTAGAACTCGGATCCAGCTTTTTATGTCATGTGATACTGCTCCCCATGGGGTATAGAAGCAGGCCTCTTAAATTTCATCTCTGCTAAGTCACATAAATGTCAGTTTGCTCTGACTGAAGCAGAGTTTAAAGTCAATAGCAAGGATTGCTTCCAGAGGAAAGTCGTTCTTGCTAGTTCAAATGTCTAGTTGTAAACAACACTGAGTGTATTGAAAGCATTGTTCCCAAAATACTGTCAGTGAAATTTTACAATTTCTTTTTGGCTTCAACCAGTGTTGGTGATATTATATTGTAATACACAGTCTGGTCTCAGTTACTGTTATGTTTAATGATATAACATAGGCAAAGGTCTCAAATTTTCCAGCTTGAATATTTCCATGTATTCATGGTAAGCCTAAAAGAAAAGATATAAACTAAAAAAGCACATAATAATAATTTGGGAGTCATGCCATCAAATGATATCTTTCTATCTATATTCTTCTCTTAATCTTGAATTTTTGGTCTATAGTTTGAACAAAAGCTTCCATAAAAATGTGATTTTTAAATGTGCAGAAGGAAATACATTTCAAGGGAAAATGTAAAAGCATTTAAAGGTATTATATATGTTCAAAGATAGTATTTTAATTACTTGACATAATGAAACTTTATTTGTAGTAGATTTAGAACTGTAGTATCACAAAACATCAGTGTTTAGAAATAGCTCTAATAAATATTAGGATGTTACTGTTTGTTAGTAATCAATCTTATTTACTATTAGTACACTATTTAAGAGTTTCGTTGTTTTGCTTTCTTTGTTGCTGTCCTTCCTGCCTATAGAGGAAATTTAATCCAGAAACCTGACTGCTCTGGGAAGGGATCACATCCAAAGACCTTCTAGGTCTATGATCTGGTTGGAGTAACACACCTTTAATCCCTCTGGCTGGAATATAAATATCCCTAGTACACACCTTTAATACCTCTGCCTAAAATATAGACATACCTTTAAGTTCAAACAATGAAAGCAAAGGTAGTTTGTAGAAGAAAGCAGCCATCTTTGAAAGTGACATGTAATTGAAGAGCAGGCAAAGTGACAAATCAGAGAAAGATTTGACAGAATGAGTTAGATACAGGACACATCCTCCTGTCAGGAGAGCAGACAGGAAAGAGAGAAGTGTGGGAGACAGGAAGTTCAGTTTGGTGCTGTTCAGTATGTTGGAGCCCAGGAATCAATCTACAAATCACTCAGACACCATTCTCAACCACGTAGGAACAGTTTATTGAACACACACACCCCAGGACTGATGGATCAGGGATGCAGGTCAGACTTAGGAGCTGAAATTATGACCCTGACTATTTTCTAGGTGCAGCTTATAAAGGCAAAAACCACAAAAGCTCATAACAGCCATAAAAGCCATATATAGGTGCAGGAAGTGCTGCAGGGTGGTTGTGGCAGTTGGTTCAGGTCCAACCTTATTGTACCTAACTATGCAAAGCAGTTCTAACTGACCTTTATTGATATTGACTCTAAAGGAAAGTGAGAGTCTGGAGAATTTTCAAGAACACCAGAGCATAAAACTTAATAGGATATGCAGTTAAGGGTTAACTCAGGCACAAGCAAGGTCCTCTGTAACAGTATAAGATGGTTAGCTACAGGCATGAAACAAAATGGCTACAGTGTCTATCTAGGTCTTACCAAGTTGACTTCAATTGAACTCAGTTCAGTTCAGAGCAGTTCGGTTCATGCAGTCAGAGACAGTTTTTCCAAGAAGAGCAATTTAGTGAGAAACCAAAAAAAAAAAACCAGTTTGAATCCGTCAACTTAAAGAAGAGTTTGGGCCAGAATGACTGAGTTGAACCAGCCAGCCAGAATTCAGAAAGAGCTAGAAAGGATGAGTTTATTCAGCAGTATGCCTCTGAGATGACAGTCACATCTGACAAATAAAAGTTACTTTTATATCTGTCCTTCATCAAAGGTATTAAAGTAGTTCACATCAAGGAACTGAGGATCAAACTCTCAATTCCTAGAGCTAGGATCTCAAATGAAAGTCACTATGCAAAAATAGGAACACACAACATGTTTCAATGGAATAGCTACATATCAGACCATTAAATAGTCAAAAGAAGATTATTTTGCACATTATTTATTCAGATTAAGAAAGTAATGATGTGGAAAATATGGTTCATTTAAAATTCCCTTGTATTTTGAATCTCCTTTTCAGTCTTTTCAGCACATTGATTGAAGAGCATATCTTACCTGAATGATCTGCTGGTTGAACAACCATTTAGCTTTAAGCAACAGGTGACACAGAAAACATACCCGTGCTTATAGTCCTTTAGGAGCATCAATCCAATATCAGCCAGGATTCAGTCAGGAAAACAGATACAATTCACAATTTGAATATAAAATTAGATGTTCTCATGATTTTTAACTGGTCGGGACATGAAGCAGAAGAAAAATTCCCATGACCTGCTTGTGAAGGTGTGACGAAGTTCACAGAAGTCGAAGAGCAGCCTTTCTTATAAACACAGAACCAGAAACCATCAAGTGATATCACCAAAGCAATCACATTCCTTGAGGAGATCTGAAAACAAACGAATGAACAAACAAAAACAAAACAACAACAACAACAAAAACTGTGTGGAAAATAGATGGTCCTCAATAACTTGCCTGGATACTGCTGGTAATTTTCAGTTAAACAAAGAATAATAGGTTCTTTTGTCTGTGGTAGTCCAATTAATCTGAAATTCTCTCATAGAGGAACTGTATTCCAGAACCTTTTGGTGAACAGTGGAAAAACATCACTTGTTGATCTCTGTGTACTAACTGATTATCCTTGCATGAACATTCTATTTTTTTTTCAGAGCTCCTTAACTACAAAACACAAAAATAGCACAAGAAACTTTTAGAGTCCACTATTCTTCTCTCTACCTTTATTGGTGGTAGAAAAAAGTCAAGTCTTTTTGCCTGATTATGTTCCAGGGAAAGGAGCACAGAACAGTTAGCTTACACTCCAAACTGAGTGATCTTTGGCCCCTTAGGGAGAACATTACAATCTCCAAATCCTGATGTGAACTTAGCAACAAGATTTACATTATTGGCAAATCAAGGTTCATTGAATAAACAGCTACTCTGTTATCCACTGTATAATTCCCGGACCTATCATGAATGCTGGGTATAAGAAAAGGGGTACTCGATCATCAATCAATAGAATCAATATTGAAGTTCATTTAGGAATTCTCCCTGCAACATAAAGTTATTACCTTGCTTCTTAAAGTCTTTCCATATTATGTGTCTATTCTATGAAAGATTTTAAGGATGATATGTGAGACAGTTTTATAAATTATAATTACAATTAAGTATAGAGCATATAGGAAGAGACAAAACAATTATGCATCCAGAAGAAATGCTAATTAAAGACACCAGACCCTACAATATAAAGAAATGCAATATATTTTTTAAAAAGTTATCTGGCTGCAGATTTGCCTTGGGAAGTGATTACTTTGGCTGATTATTGATACTGACAAGTAGAATAAATGAGAACTTGCACAAAATTGTATTTTAAAAGTGCTAAGACTGGCACCATGGTCACCATTATTGAGATGCCATTGGGAAGGTTTTACTGCGAAAAAAAGAATCTGTTCTCAGTCTCAGTTTTTCACAGAACTTTCCAACTTGGCTAGGAATAGATTCCTCTGTTATAGTTACATTTGGTGTCTGCGTTGAGATGGCCACGAATGTTGTATAATCTCCTCCTCAAATATTAATTCTTGAATGGCCTTCCTTCTATTCCATGAACCTCAGCCAACATGTAAGCCGAGGCTCATAAGGCACTGGACAGCTATGACTTCGGCTCCCCATACTAGCCTATGAAGTAAAGAGGATAATTTGCTTTGGATTTCTATTTAGTGAGATCTCCCCTTCACTAGGAGCAGCCTAGGACTTCCTTGTTGGAATTGAGTTGAAATTATTTTCTAGCAAATAGGTGATATCAGTCAGCCACTTGTCATGTCAATAAGACCCAACTATTTTTATTCAGTCTGCTAAATGTCAGAAATTTCTAATGCAGGCTATGTGTGAGTTGAAGAGGGGAAGGTTTATCACGTCTATATGCCATAAGAATCTAAGAAAATTGCTAATTGCATTTAATTGTGTTTGTGAGGATTTTATGATCTTGGCTCCATATAGAGTTTGTAATGTAGAACCCAGGTAATAGATTTCACATTGGTTTTCCAAGGCCTTCATATATTTGATTGGGAGATACTTGTTGATTCATGCGGTTCTCTGCAGGAAGCTAATTGACTTTAGGTTACTGTGGTAGGCAAAGTATTACTTCCTCAAAGATATTCACATTTTAATCCCCAGATCTGTGACTACATTACCCAATGAGGCAAACGTAACTGCACATGCTATTAACCATATGTTCTGGGAGTAGAGAGGTTAGTAGGTGAATGCAGTTGGCTGAGCCTACTTAAGTCTTTGGAATTTCACGGTTGGCTTAGATTGATGGCACTGAAGACGATGCACAACAGATTCAGTGTCACAGAAACTCTTACTACCACTTCTGACTTATTGGCTTAAAAAATGGAGGAAGAAGAAATTATATAATATATGTATGTATATATAATTATATAGATATATACATATAATTGTATATGTAATTTAAGTTGTAGAGCAGACAATGTGGCTGAGCAGGTATAAAGGCAGTACCCACAAAAACCAGCTAAACCTGGGTTCTTATTTCTAATTCCATTGTGTTCTAAATTCTTCATATACACCATAGCATAAAAGCCTACATACAGAAATTACACAACAAATACACACACACAGAGAGAGAGAGAGAGAGAGAGAGAGAGAGAGAGAGAGAGAGAGTAAAAATATCAAAAGGAAATGTGAGTAACTTCTAAAAGTTAGAGCTAGTACTCAGCTGGCAGAAAAGAAAGGAAGCCAGCGGGTAAACATAAAGATCTGAGCCACAGATGTTTAAAGAAATACTTTAAAGAAAGGATCCAACTAGCCAGGCAGTGGTGGTGCATGCCTTTAATCCCATCACTTGGGAGGCAGAGGTCAGCAGATTTCAGAGTTCGAGGCCAGCCTGGTCTACAAAGTGAGTTCTAAGACAGCCAGGGCTACACAGAGAAACCCTGTCTCGAAAAACCAACAGAAAGAAAGAAAGAAAGAAAGAAAGAAAGAAAGAAAGAAAGAAAGGATCCTCCCATAGATGTTCTGAAACAAACAAACAAAAAAATGTAAGCCTTGTCAGCATTTAAATTTAACCAAGCAGCATTCGTTAGACTTTTGAGCTGTAGCCAGATAAACTTATGAAATTGTATTGGATAATGGACTAAATATGTGGTAGTTTATTGTGAACACAGAGCAGTAATAAAGTAGTTTCATGCATCTCTATCCTTGGATGAGTAGTGAACCAGGCACTAGCTTATCAGAAAAATAACTGAAGCACAAGAAAAGTAGGAATGCACTGAATTTTGACATACTATCATGGAACTGTTACATTGCCACTTCAGGCAACAATCAATAATTCAAAGTAAAAGTAAGCCCAATATCAACAAAGCCAAATGTTACAGTCAGGTCGCTTGAAGGAACACAGGTGATGTGAATCAAAGACTATAGTGTGTGTGTGTGTGTGTGTGTGTGTGTGTGTACACAAAGCATCTTATGTATCCAAATCTGGACTTTGACACCTCTATAGCTAAGGCCATCCTTGAACTACTTTTCCTTCAGCCTCTACCTCTAAAGTACTTAGATTACAGGTGTCCGCCATCACACTAATACAAGAATGAATATTTTTTATAAGAAGAAATGAGAATCCTAATGTAATGTCTTATAAAATAAGTACAAAACAAATAGATGAAAGACATTGTAAGATAAAACATTTTCTTCTCTTATAAATAACTTCTTGTGTGTGTTCAGATAATTAGAGATGCCTTTGCATATTAATATGAAGTGCTATAGAATAAAGGAATTTTAAATAGTTCAATATGTAGAGAAATGAACATATGGATAGAAATAAGACAGCATCTATTAACATTTTAAAAATTGATCAAAGGGCACAGCACATTAACACTCAGAGATGAAAGATATAATTATTCTCTCCTTGTAACTCTGAATGACAGAAAAGTATCAAACATCTCCATACAAGGGGTTGGACCCAGAGACAGAATTAAAGCTTGATTTCATGTCCATGGTAACTGAATGAGAGATTTTGTGAATGTAGATGTTTCATAAATGAGCACTGAAAATGTTTTGGAGTTGATTCTGAACTATTATAGAGAGTCCTACCAGAGGCCAGTATTTTCCTATCTCAAATTTTAATTGAGTAATTTAATAGTTTCTCTGGGCCCTGAGGTAACAGGGCTTGTTCTCAGGTTTCTGGAATTTGGATCTGCATTTATTAAAGCAGTAGATGCATTGGAGATTTGGAAATGTGAACTCAATGAAAAGGAGATGGGGCTTTCGAAGCTGCTCAATAAGTGGGTGTGGTCTCTAGCCACGGCTTCAGATCTACAATATCATTCTTTAAAATTGTACATGACATTCCTGAATATCTTTAAGTGAACCTTACAGAGAAACAAACTTAGAAAAATAATTAAATAATGGTGTATACTTCAATAACTGATAAATGAGAGACAAAGGTGCTTTTCAGTAGTAAAGAGAATAATATGTGTCTGGTAACGGAAAAGCTTATCCAAAGTAAGAAAAATGTGAGTTATATGCATTTGTTTTCCCTGCTTAGAATAATAGAAGAGAGATAAATCTGAATAAAGAACAGAAATCAACTCCTGCAATGCTAGTGGAAGGAAGCTTTCTAAAGATTAACATTTGTAATATTTTATAAAGACCCTAGTAGAAGGGAGACAAGGTTTGGAATGTAAATAAATAAAATAATTTAATAAAATTCCTAACAGAAACCACCAGTTTATAATATTCAAAAATTTTAATTTAAACTGTGTTTGCAAATTTATTTTATATATCTCTTTTGTAGGCATTGAAACAGGAATTTTAATAGATAAAATTGAAAACTTCAAATGATTGTTTTTGTCTCTCCAGGGAATCATTATCCAGACAGTATGATGCCAACTGTAAATCTCAGTTTGGAAAACAGAATTCAGGTACACAAAAATAAATAAGTTCTATGACTTTAATAGCCGACAATATTAGTTTTGAAAGTTAATCTCAATGCAACAGTATTAAGAAATTGGTGCTTAATTACCTCCTTCCTTTTAAGTGGATTGGTCCCCTTTTAAAATGTCAAAAGCACAAAACATTTGGTGTGTGTATCTGTGTGTGTGTGTGTGTGTGTGCGTATGTGTGTGTATGTGAGTGTGTATGTGTGTGTGAGTATGTGTGTGTGTGTGTGTGTGTGCACGCGCTCTCTCTCTTCTGTTGGATGACATTTAAAAATGTGCCACATTGGGAGCCAAACCCAGTTGCCACTCCCTTGATCTTACACTTCTACCTTCCATAACTGTAAGAGTTATGTTTGTTTATAAATTTCATGGTCTGTAGCATTTTGTAATAGCAGCACAAATATAAAAGTTAAAACATTAAAAATAAAGATAACCAAGTTGAATGAGATAATAATGAAATCCATAAACCTTGAAAGAAAGACGAGTGCACGAGTTTCCAAGAGCAAGCAGATAGCACTCCCAGTGTTATGTGGTAAAGGGACTAAGATGTTACGAAGAGGATCTTGGTATAAAGTGGCAGACTAGAAGTCACATTTGAGATCTGCTGGCGATAAAGTTAACATAAAATATTAATAGATCCTAATCTTAAAAGAAAATAGAAATAAACATCATTGGATTTTTTTTCTGCTATGAAGCAAAGCTAGGACTCCTGAACACACATGAAGTTCTAACCAAAGTAATGTGTTCACAGTCACAAGGACTACATATAGTGCAGTATAGAATCTAGAAGCCCAAGCCAGGCTGCGTGTTTTACATGAAAATGAGACCGGAAGAGGAGCAGGCTTTGGAAAAGCACCCACACTCCACATTTGCCTGAACGAGTTATATTAGAGACTTGGTAGTACTTGGAACAGAGTCCCGATGGATGCAATGAAGACCCACAAGCAGAGCAGGATATGGCAGAAGGGTGATACAGGAATCTGGCACTGAGAGAGTCAGGATGTCCTTCCCAAGAGGATGAGCTACACAGTGTTACAACTTGTTTCAGTAGTATGATAGGTAAGAAAGGGTTAATGTAGGTAGATGGTCCCTCCAAACCTCAGTCACAGAAAACCCTTCTTAGGAAACCTGATCTCTAAAACACCAGAGACAAGAATATTATTTGGAGACAGTTGTCTCAGATTTAAGCACAAAGTAATAGTCAGTCATGGGAAACCCTTCTCATTAAGAAGAACACACACACACTAGTTGGAATTATTGAGACTAGCAGCCCCATCCACAGCCTATGAAGATTAATACAAAGCAAAATCCAAGGGAAGAAAAAAAGTGAGTATCATCCCAACTAAGAAGAGACAATAATTGATATCAGAATACATCTGTTTCATTTTATTTTTTAATATCAACAATTGC
This sequence comes from Rhynchomys soricoides, assembly GCA_019843965.1. Lineage (NCBI taxonomy): Eukaryota > Metazoa > Chordata > Mammalia > Rodentia > Muridae > Rhynchomys > Rhynchomys soricoides. The sequence goes on from JADRCH010000215.1 coordinate 3,999,315, forward strand.
ATTTTTTAAAAATATTTAAGCAGTGTCCTTTATTGTTGAGCTGCTTTTTCTCACTATCATTTTTTCGGCCTCGCCTAGTTTACTGACTATACCTCTAACACATGTACACTCCTCCTCCTCGTTCTTATCTTACTGCTCTATTTCCTTATTTCACATTCTATAATAATTAACTTTGTAAGTTTTGGTACCCTGTGCTCTAAAAGAAATGTCTATAAAAGACATATTCTCTAAGAGGTGCCCTGGTGCTGCTATTTCAGAATCCTATTTGACACAAAAGTGCAGTCATAAAAGTTTTTTCTACTGTAATTTAACTCAAAGGCTTCTGTGAAATCATTAAACTCATTACTGAAGTTAACTTCCTCCCTAAATAGCAACAGAACTGCAGAGAAGAAAGATCACTAGTCAGGAAGACTAGCCAATGGGGGAGCTCTTGGTCCAATGAAAGACTTAGACGAAAATGTAGAAAGTAATAGTGAAAAACACCTGATATCAACAAGTGCACACGCATACACACACACACACATGCACACACGCATACACACACACATACACACAGGCATACACACACACATATACACATACACACACACAAACACATACACATACACCATACATACACACATACACACACTCACACACACATACACACACTCACACACACATACATACACATACATACATACACACATATACACATACACACACACATACACACACACACATACACACACACATACATACACACATACACACACATATACACACACACCAACCCACAAAACATAAGAGACAACAATCCACTATGATTTTTCTAAAGGCTCCCTAATGCTGAAAAATCAACAAAAAAAAATCATTGAAATTAAAAAAATAAATCTCTACTTTAAAGAGGATTAATGGTTGTAAGGATGACTTAAGCAGAAAGATGAAGGAGTCAACCAAAGTCACAGAGAAGGTTACTACAGGGGGTAAATGGTCAGCACATGAGAAGTTATTCAACACATGAAAGGAAAATTTAGCAAAGAAATTCTTAGAATTAAATTTAAATGACAACATAGCTTTCCAGAACCTCTTAACTACAGCAACAAGGTAGTTCTGAGGGAAAGGTTCAGAAAATAAGAGCTTATAGAGAGAGCTCAAAAAAATAGCATAATGGTACAGACCCAGATTCTATAAACAACAATCAATAAGCCGAACAGAAATGCATAGGTGACTAGAAATCCAAACTAACTGAAAATATACACAATCAATAAAATAAATACTTTATTATTTGTAAACATATAAAAGGCTGACCAATCCCTAGAGTGAAAGAAAGAGTGAGGGAGAAAGACAGACAGAGAGAAAGAGAGAGAGAGAGAAACATAAGAGTTGAAAGGGTAGTTGTTTCAAGAGAATGTAGTGCATACCTGAATATCATAATGGAATATGTCTTAATTAATGTTACTCTTTCTATGATGAAATACCATGACCAAAGTAACTTTGGAGGAAAGGATTCATTTCAGTTTCGATCCATCACCAAGGGAAGTCAGGGCAGGACTCAAACAGAGCTGGAACTTGGAGTTACAATCTGATACAAAGGGCACGGAAGGATGCTACTTACTGGCTTATGTATTATGGCTTACTCAGTCTACTTTCTAACAGAACTCAAGACTACCTGTCCAAGTATGACCCCCCACCCACACGGGTGGGCCTTTCCTCGCCAATCATTAAGAAAAAGCTCTACAGGTTTGCCTACATGCCAAAGTTACAGAAGCATTTTCTCAAGTAAAGTTCCCTGTTTTTAGCTGACTCTAGCCTGTGCCAAGTTGACATATAATGAGCTAGCACAAAATACTTTAAAAATATACATTTCAAAATGCTGAAAATCCAAAAATGAATCCAAATGAATAAATAAATTCCCTAATATACATGATGCACCATTGTTTAAAAAACATGATATAAACAACTAACACATGATTAAAATGTAACTGACAACAGTTGTTTTAATACCAATGGCTCCAAGGTTCATATATTCAAATGCTTAGGCATCAGGGCGTGGCACTGCTTGAGAAAGATTAGGACAAGTGGCCTTGATGGAGGAAGTGTCTCATGGAGGGGGGCTGTGAGGGTTCAAAAGCCCAAGCTAGTCACCACAGAGTGACTCTCTTCCTGTTGCCTGCAGATCTGTAGAACTCTCAGCTACCTCTCCAGAATCATGGCTGCCTACATGCTGCCATGCTCCCTGCCATGATGACAATGGACTAAACCTCTAAAATTACAAGACAGCTCCAATTTAATGCTTTTTAAATAAGAGCTGCTATGGTCATTGTATCACTTCACAGCAATAGAACACTAAGACAGACAGACAGACACATACACACTAATTAATTAATTAATTAACTAATTAAATGTAATTTTAAAACATATTTTTAAAAACCCTAAACTGAACTAAATCTAAAGTTCTAGAGTCGACACGTGATTCAGCTACACTACTGATTATATTACCAAAGGATTCTAAGTCTGAACACAGGGATACTTCAAAGCATCATGTTTATTAATGCTCAATTCTCACCCTGTGTGGCCCTGTACCAAAGGAGAACTTTCCATGGAGATCTCATTAGCTGGAAGACCCTCTCCATGTATTACAGCTAAACCTTGAACCTCACAGTAAATAGAATCATGGGTGGAATTTTATTCTTTACAAAATGTCTCCTGGGAGAAAACAAACTCATCCCTTGAGTTTATGGCTACCCTATCTTATTTGCATAACAGGAATGTTAAAGTGAGAGGGTGTATATGAGAGAAGCCGGTAGAACACTCAGCAAGTCACAAGGTCAGCCATGAGTTGGAAAACTAATGAAGACAAGTGGAGGCAAGAAACAGATCCTAAGAGATTATTTGAATTTCTTGGGTCCATGACAACCAACGACAGGAGGCACCGATTGCCAAGCTACCAGCAACATTCAGCAATAGATTCTAATTTCTTCATTAAAGTACTTGTATTTTGGTATTAGTCCTAGTGTTTGTCGTCTACGAATAGCTTTTTCAAGGGAAGCATCAAAAGAATGTGAAATTGTTTCAGGTGAGGCAGGAAGCAGAGGCATGAGAAGGGGCTCATCCTCACATCTCACCTCCTCTATGGTCCTTACAGAAAAGCAATTTCTTGAATTGCTTTCTTTCATTATTGTCAGTCTTTCATGGAGGTGATGGGGTTAGGATGAAGTGACCTGCATACGAGAACATCTATAAAAAACTTTATTCTCATCCTACTTCAGATCCTCAGCGGCAGATCCAGAGATCACCACTTGGGTGATGAGAGAGGACGTTACTGAAGTTGCAGAACAGGGAAAAACGATGTGTGTGTGTGTGTGTGTGTGTGTGTGTGTGTGTGTGATCAGCTACTGCTTATCTTTTTATGGAAATTCTATAAAATATAAATAACTGCTAAATAAACTTGTAATCTGGAAAGGAGGAATTTGTTTCTTATGCAGAGAAAGACTTCAACTCAAACTTGAGCCACCAGGTGCTAAGGTTTTCTCAGCGTTGGGAAGCGCAAATCTGCTTCACTTCATTGTTGCCAGAAAACAGCTTCTTTTCCTTTCTCCTAGGCAAGGAGTAGAAGGTGTGCTTCCTTGGCAGCCTTAATGTCTGCCTTAGCTTCAGGAGCAGAAAAGTATCAATGCTAAATGTATCCAACTGTCACAGCCCGAATGCCAAGAAAAACCATTTTGTTTTTAGTGAATATTTGTTTTATTTCTTTCTACTAACTATAGCAAGTGATTATATTTTTTGGGGGGGCAGAAATCAGTAGTATATTATTTTACAAATATTATTTGTAGACACAACAAGGTCTGCTTACCGCACAATTTAAACACAATGTAATGAAATATTAATTCAAAGGCAATATTCTTATGGAAATATACTTGTTATTTACAAAGACAATTCTTTAGTCTGAGGATCAGATACAGTTACAGACTGTCTAAGTGAAGGTAATAGTTAGCCAGTGCTCCCCAAGGTAAGCTTCACAAGATTGTGAAGCCAGTAATAGTTATCTCAGCCAATAACTTCAACAACCATGAATTCAATATTAGATACAGAATATATATATATATAATATTATATTAAATATATATTTAAAAGATCTTAGTCTACTATATAACTTATAGCACTATGTATTAACCTGATTCAATATTCATCAGAAGTCTTTACTTATAGTGTGACACCTCTTGATATGCCTACTTCTACAGCTTGGCTCATGTTCTATGACAAACCATGGCCAATATGCAGATTTCATACACTGAATTGCTTTTTTCAAATTTCAACCAAATTCACCTTTGTTTATCCCTCAGATACAGAGTTAGTCATGTGTGGGAGAAGGTGTTATTTTGGTGCCTATAATTTGAATAGATAAAAAATAGAGAACGCAGCCAACCTTTCAGTACAAAATAAATGCCCAGATTTCACTTTGCCTTCCTTAAAATTCTCACCACATTCCAGCAAACACATGGCATGACAGCCATACTCTACAGAGAAATTATTGCAATCCCTCTTGGTAATTCACATAAACTGTGTTCCCAGGCTCTTCAAACAGAGCCTTATACAAAAACAAATGTACCACAGTTGCTGTGATACTTTTTCATATTTCATCTGGTGTTATATTGAGATATAAATAGCATGTAAGCTGTGTCCTTCAATTAAATAAACAACTTCAGGGAAAAGGTGACTTGTGAGGTTGGAAAGGGCACTCATGGTATTATATCGAAACTACAATCAATTTGTAAAGTATCTATTCATTTTTTAATAGAAATCTGACAGGACTTCTAAAACTGAAGGCCTAATTTTAAAATCGTCTACCAAATTCTATTAAAGAAAATTTTAGTTCCAAAACTGAAATGCATTTGTATAAGATGTACCTGTGTTTTAATCCTTATTTTGGCAATTTTTCCAATACATAAATTTTTCTATTTTTTTTTACCTATGAAGTAAAATTTTCTGTTTTGGGGGAGTGTCTAAGTTAAGGTTTCTATAGGGTTTCCATGTGAAGAGACACCATGACCAAGGTAACTCTTATAAAGGACAACATTTAATTGGGGCTGGCTTACAAGTTCAGAAGTTCAGTCCATTATCATCAAGGCAGGAAGAATGGCATCATCCAGGCAGGCATGGTGCTGGAGGAGCTGAAAGTTCTATATCTTATTCCAAAACGAACCAGGAAAAGACTGTCTCTCCTGGTTAGGAGGAGGGTCTCAAGGCCCACCTCACAGTGGGACCCACTTCCTCCAACAAGACCACACTTCCTCCAACAAAACCACGCCCACTCCAACAGGGCCACACCTCCTAATAGTGCCACTCCCTTGGACAAGCATGTTCAAATTACCAGTGGGAGTATATACAGAATTGATCTGGTAATTGTTTAAAGATCTTCTTAAATGAGAGGAGGGAAAGAGAAGTGACAGGAAGAGAGAAAAGAGGGAGGGAGGGCAGTAGAAGCATGGAGGGAAGAATAAAGAAACCATAGAGAGAAGAATTCTGGTTTTATATCATTTGTTCACTGCCACAAGGCAAATGCTGGCAATTTCTCAGTAAATGTGGAGTTAAGAATAGGAATGGAAGTTTTGCTCCAGTAACCCAAATGCGTTTGGCTTCAGCACATTTAAAAAGATTTTTTCAAGAAGAAATGGTATGTGGTTTTTACAAAGAAAATATAAAATGATAGCAGTTTAACATACCATAGAAAAATTATTGAACTTTCAAATATGATTCATATTTATTTTAAGTAAAATCATTTGGGTTTGAACTAATGTATTAGAACATTTTTCCTTGTTTCACCCAGTTTGTTGCTGAAGAAACATAGTTTCAAGCTTCACAGATATTTTTCAGGATGAAAAGATTCCTGGCAGTGGCTAACTTTCCATCCAAGGGCAGTGAAACGAAATGACTGAAATAAGTGAATTAATCTTGTACTCACTAGATACTAGGGTGGTTGTAAAAAGTATGTCCCTGGGTGATAAACAAGCTGAAGGAATAAGGTTCCAGTTTAGGTGTAGTTGAACACAATGATGTCTGTGTGCCACTGAATGCAGCTTTGACATCAGGACAGAGTGAGTTTGACAGCTGCTTGAAAGCTCTGAGGAATTATCAACAAGGTAGACATGGGTTTGTCATCATTTCTCAGCTATTACACTTGGCTGGACACAACGATTTGGAACCTAAGAGTGTCTGTAGATGTTGGCAAAATGAAGTAATGAGTAAGTTAGTTGAGGAATGAAAAAGAAATTGATAGCCCTTAGAAGAGTGGGCAGAATCATTAGTGTTTACCTTAGCACTCAGACTGATAAATGTAGAGGAAGCAGCAGAAGCATACACAAGCAGCTGGAGTACATAAACTCCTAGAGGAGGAAACATGATTCTCTCTCAGAAACCATGGTACCAAAAGGATGGAAACGTCTATATTGTTACTGATGCATTCCCTCTCTCTTTGATCATCCCTTTAAGTCATCCTCACACACATGCGGTCAATTCCTAGAAGTCCCAGTTAAATGAACAAAGGATTAGGGGAAAGTTCTGAAATGGGTCAGTATATACTGATAGAAATGTACAGAAGTAAATGTGTGGCAAACCCATAAAATCTTTTATGAACTCCAGAACTTGTTCCGAAGATGTACATAAGTGAATCTTACCAAAAGGATGTTGAAGAGGTCATTGAAAAGTGAACCATGACATATTCCACTGCTGCAAACACAGGTTAGACCGGGCATATACTGCAGCACAGAGTACTACAATAGATCTTTAAGGGCAGCATTTACTTTGATCCAGAACTCACTGTTTCAGCCAACTGAGTGATTTTACATCAAGAAAATAAACATAACATGTTCCACAGAATTTTTAAAAGACACAGAATTTCATATTTGAAAACCGGATAGCAAGCTTCCAAAATTTCATGGCAAATAAAGAAACAGAAAAGAAAAAAACAGTAAAAGAAAATGACAATCAAATTTGAGATAACAAGAGTGTTTAGTTTATTTGAAAACTAAATTTAAATTAGCATTTTGTAAAAATATTCTAACAAATGACTAACAGGACAGAGAAGAATGAAATTGAAATTCTGAAAAATAATAACAAGCTGTATAAAAAATCAAAACATTCCTCATAAACTGAATGGGAATTTTTGAACTGGAAACTATATTCAAAACCACCACATTAAAAGAAAAAAAAAAGGTTTATCATTTTGAACATAGAATCGTGACTGAGGTAATAATGAAATCAATGAGACAAATCCACTGAAAAGGATTTCACTTGACCAGGAGAGAAAATAACATTGGAAAAAATCAATAGCATGACAATTGGCTTTTAAATCTACCTTTAAACAAGTTTGAAACTATTTCATTGGAAAATCATAAAATGTTAATGAATGGCTTTAAAATTGCCCAAAATTTGACGAAATAAGACTAGGAAATTGTGCACAATTAAAAGTCAGGGCTGGAGACGTAACTCAGAGTACCTGCCTACCATGCTCAAAGACCTAAATTTCAACTCCAGCAATACAGAAATTTGCCTGCTGTTACAACCCATACTCTTGAGGCAGATAAGCATAGGGAACAGATTAGGTACATGGGATTCCTTAAAGTCTGAGCTATCTGAACAAAGATTTTCTAATAATAATGTACTTGTTGTCTTAAGACTTTTACCTACACAGGCATGCATGTGTACATACTCTAAATAGTGCAGTTGGCAATCTGTTAGCAACATAGGACCTCCACTTTCATGAAGCTACTCATACGCTAATCTCTGAGGGACAGGATAATTTTCTCTTCCCCTTGTAACCATCAAAATTAGATCGTCTGTTCAATTGTATTTCCCCAATGTCTCCTCAAGAGATTATACAGGTTAATCTAGCCTGAACTGGTTTTGGCTATGTGTTCAGTAAAATTAAACTATGTCTTTAAGTAAATTTCTTGGGAAAATTCCCTATTTACTATTGTATGCCTACACTTGATTAAAGTATGTAGATGATTTAAATCAGATGCAAGATCATGCACAGTAGCGACAGAGTGACTTAATCTGTCACTCAGAAAAGAGAATCACATTAACTATGTCACTTAATGACCAGTCCCTCTTTTCTATTGGACCTGAAATAATACATCCCTGGCTATAACCTGGTACCTTTACACACAGAGCTTGCTGTGAATCTTGACAGTATGTTTCTTTCTCATCTGCACTACTTACTGCTTTGCTTTAAATAAACTTCCCTCACTACTTGGCAAATACTACAGGCTTTTCATTTATTATTTAATAAGAAATCAAGGAACTGTAAACCCTTGTCCATACCTGGCAACAAATAACAAAACCCATCTCTCAAGCAGTAGAGTCAGGAGAAACAGAGAGATCATCCTTGGCCATGTGGTAAATTCAAGCCAATATTGGATGCATGAGACCCTGTTTCAAAATACAAAAATAAATAAATAAATAAATAAATAAATAAATAAAAATGTTTTAAAATGATAAATGTATAGGGTACAAATACTTATTAAACCCAAAGTAGTGTGCACACACACACACACACACACACACCTGACTCAGAGATATGTCATAACCAAACTGCTGAGCAATTTTATTTTTCTGGAGATAGAAGAATCCTGAAGGGAACCAGAGGAAAAAACACAAATTACTCGTGTAGCAACAATAATTTACTCAGCATTATTTGTACTTTTAAAGAATAGAGTTGTTAAAGGAAAACAACATAAAAATCAGAGATAGAGAAATGGAGATCAGTCTGTGAGCGCTGAGATACTAGCTACTAAGGTTGGGAATGGAAAGGAAGAGGTTGGGTAAAGAGAGCTGGGTGTCTTAGATAAGGTACTGAAAAGCAGGTGGTAGAAACTGTTAGAAGGTGCACGCTGAGGTATTTTGTGGATCTACTGAGTTTAAAGGTCACCAATCCTTGGTAGTTACGTTCAAAGAAGGATAGAGAAGAGTGAAGGAAGCCAGGCAGTGGTGGCGCACGCCTTTAATCCCAGCACTTGAGAGGCAGAGATAGGTGGATTTCTGAGTTCGAGGCCAGCCTGGTCTATAAAGTGAGTTCTAGGACAGCCAGGGCTATACAGAGAAACCCTGTCTCAAAAAAACAGAGAGAGAGAGAGACAGACAGACAGAGAGAGAGAGAGACAGAGAGACAGAGAGAAGGAGGACAATACCTCATCTCCTATGATTCTTACCTTGAATGGGAAGGAAATTATGTAGGTTGTGTAAGGAAGGATGGTTGAGGCTGCACACTAGCATGATAGAGAAAGAGAAAAGGATTTAAAACTATTGCAACAACACACAAACTACGGTTGGACCACAGAGAGATGTTGAGTAATGAAGAAGATTAAAAGAATAAAAAAGTATCAAAACAGTACCAACACAACTGTAATAAAAGTACTGGGATATAAAATGCTGTCGTGTCACACATGACCCCATCTTCGGTCTATGGGATCTGAGTCCTTTGACCCTGTAATACTTTATGTAGCAAAGGGAAAGGCGAAATTTTCAACTCCCATTAAAGCCATAATATCAGATTTGGCACTTCACACTGGAGTTTAAACAATCAGCCTTTGATACTGAGTTTCTGCTACAGCTGCTCTCAGTAGACTAACACAATTTTCAGTTTCGTCACTGCTGCCCTTGGAGGCAGTGACAGTACCCTTCAGGGTGCTCTGGAAATTTTACCTCAGAGTTTCTCTGTCCACTTCTACAGCAGCTTATTGCTGTACATACATAGGTCGTTCTTCTTTCTCTGTCTTGGAGGAATACGGGTTAGGAGACAGTGGGAGGCTTTTCTGATACTTCCTGATGACCCCAGTAGCAGCTACAATGGGGAGACTTCAGGAGACTCCAGGCCTGGTCTCCACAGACCACACTGATTCACACAGGTTTTGACCTTGGTCATGCCCCGAGTTTTCTTTCTAGCTGTTTAACTTTCCAGGATTTGGAAAAGAGAAAAGTGGTAATTGTTGTCTGGTGTTCCAATTTACTTCTATTGGAGCCTGGTTTACTGGGGTTAAATCTATCCTTCAACATATTCAGTTCTGTGGTCACTTCAATAATGTGTCCAGTATTGGTCCTCCAGTGTTGTGTAATTGCTGTTACAGAATGGTTATGTCTGGACGCTAATCTCTGAGGGACAGGATAATTTTCTCTTACTCCTGTAACAATCAAAATTGATCATTTGTTCAATTGTACTTCCCCAATGTCTCCTCAAGAGATTATACAGGTTAATCTAGCCTGAACTGATTTTGGCTATGTGTTCAGTAAAATTAAACTGTGTCCTTAAGTAAATTTCTTGAGAAAATTCCCTATTTACTATTGTATGCCTACACTTGATTAAAGTATGTAGATAATTTAAATCAGATGCTAATACATGCACAGTAGAGATGGAGTGACTTAATCTGTCACTCAGAAAAGAGAAGAACCACATTAACTATGTCACTTAGACCAGTCTCTTCTTTTTGTTAGACCTGAAATAATACATCTCTGAATAATGGGAATTTTAAAGGCTTTTTACATCAAAATTATAACTAACCTGCAAAGAAAGATACTTAGAATTTTCCCTTTCTTCTTGGTAGCCCTTAGATAACACACAGGTGTCTTATTTCTCTAAGACTTCAAGTACTATATTGAATAAGTAAAGAGAGACTGTAAGTTCTTCTCTTAGCCTTTATTTGAAATGCTTTGAGTTTCTCTTCATTTACCTTGATGTTGGCTAAGGGCTTGCTGTAAGCTACCTTTACTATGTGGAGGTGCATCCATTATATACATAGTCTCTCTGGGACTTTTATCCTGAAAATATTTTGGATTTTATCTCTTTCTGTATCTAATAAGATGATCATGTGGTTTCTGTCTTCCAGTTTTATTATGTGTTGAATTTTATTTTTACCAGTTTATGGATAACTATCCCTACATTCCTACTTGATCACGGTGTGTGGCCTTTTGATATTTTCTGGAATAGGCTTGCAAGTATTGAGAACTTTTGCATCTATTTTCATATGAGATATTGTTCTGTAATTTTCATTCTTGGTTATGCTTAGTGTGGTTAAGGTACCATGATTAGCATGGCCTCCTAAAGAGAATACAGAAATGTTCCTTCAGTTTCTATTCCTCAACATAATCTCAGGAATGCTGGCATTAATTCTTCTTTGAAATTCTGGTTGAATTCTGCATTGTCCATTTGATTTGTGCTGTTATTTAACTCCAGCATTTATCTATTTAGCTTTTGTCTGGTTGACTTGTCTAGTGTCAAGCATGGGGTTTTGAAGTCAGCCACTGTCCATCTATATGGGACGTTAGCTGTATGAGTGACTCTTTTATGGAGTTTGATGTGCTTTTTTTAGTACATAAATGGTTAAGACTGCAATATTCTTTTGGTGGATTTTTCTTTGGTAAATATTCCACCTCCCTTCCTTACCTCTTATAGTCAGTTTTTATTTGAAGTCTATTTTGTCATATGTATAATGGCTATACATGCTTGCTTTGGGTCCATTTGTTTAGAATACCTTCTTTAAAATCCTTTTGCCTGAGATGATATCTTTATGTAATGAAAAGGTGTTTTTACTGGATGCAGTGGCAGATGGATGGATTCCAGTTTTTAATACAATCTTTTAGTCTATGTCTTTTTATTGGTAAGTTGTGACCATTAATGTTGATAGGAATCAGTGAGCAGCATTTATTGGTTTCTTTTATTCTGCGTTTATGATCTGGATCTCCCTTTCTTGGACTTATTTGTCTGTGGTTATATAGTCTTACCATTTTTGGGTGTTGCAAACCTCTGCAGACTGAAGTTTTCCTTCTACTGCCTACTGTAGAGCTCAACTGGTAGATACTGCTTAAATATGGTTTTATAAAGAATTTTTTTTATTGATTATTTGGAAATTTCACAGAATGCACCCCACAGACCTTACTTCCCACTCCACTCATGTCTACCCTTGTGGTTTTCCACTCACAAAAGTTAAAAACAAAACAAAAAAAGCAAACAAACAAACAAAAAACAAGTCCAATTTGTGTTGTCCATATACTCACTGGAATATGGTCAAACTCCCCATGGCCAGCCACTTAAAGAAAAGTGAGTCTTTCCTGATGTCCATCCCCAAGAGTATCAATTGTGGAGAGCTATACTTCAGCATCTGTGTCACGATTTTTAAGGGTTCTCTTTCTTGGCTTTCTGTGTAGGTTGTTATTTTTGGGTAGAGGAGGTTAGGGGTTGGCACAGGAGCCTTCTATTTCTCTCTCTTTCTTAACTGTGAGCCTTCAGTCTTTGATATCTGCTACAAAGGAAGCTTCCTGTCCTTTACAGTCAGCTGGAATATGGTTCATAAACTTCTACATGGTGTCTGGAAATAGAATGGACCAACGATATCCCCCTGGCCTCTAAAGTCAGCTCTTGTCACAGACCTCAGAATGATCTCCCCCTGACAGTATGGACTCAGACACCAACCTAGCCTCAGCAAGAGCTTGTAGGGGCTTCAAACCACAGCACAGACCACCACAAACAGCTACATGGCCTTCAGTGATAAGACAGGCCACTGACCTTAACATAGCCCCTGGCAGTGAACCTAGACATGGCCTGTGATTGAAGTTCATATGTGGACCTCAGCATGGTCTCCAGTAGCAGTACAGACCATAGACATCATCATAGCCCTCTGGTGCTACATAGGCCACAGACATCAACTTTACTTTTGGGATAAGAGAAGCCATGAACCCCAACATGGTCCCTGGTGGATGCCAGCCCCACTGACATCCACATGGTTTCAGGTTGCAACATGGACCACAGACATCTGCATGCCCTTTTGTGGTAACACAGACCATGCACATCAACACGTCCCCTGGTTACAGCAGGACCTCTGTGTCCCCCTGTGGAAACATGCACCATAGACATCAACATGACCTCAGGTGGCAGTACAGACTATTCACATCTACATGGCCCCCATGGGTTCACATCATGACCCATAGACAGCAATAAGGTTCGGCCAGCCGCACAGACCACAGACATCTGCATGGCCTTTGGGAGTAACACAGCCCATGAACCTCAACATGGCACTCAGCTGGAATAGGACCACAGACCTAAACATGACTGGACATGCATGACCTTTGGTGGTAACACAGACCACATGGGCCACAGACACTGCAGTAGGACCATGGCCTCCAAAACTGACCCTTTTGGCAGCATAGGCCAAAGACATAAACATGGTCTCAGGTGGTATTATAAGCCATGAACATCAATATGGTGTCTAGTGATGGTTGAGACCGCAGACACTGACATGGTACAGCCTCCTGCACAGTGGACTCACTAATCTATTCCTCCATCCTTCCCTCCACCATAAATCCATTAGTTACAGTGGCATTGAAAACTGCAGTGTATCACTTGCTGTATTTTATTTTATTTTATTTTATTTTATTTTATTTTATTTTATTTTATT
>JADRCH010000215.1:4012751-4043998 GCA_019843965.1 Rhynchomys soricoides
TTTTATTTTATTTTATTTTATTTTATTTTATTTTATTTTATTTTATTATTTTCCCACACAGCTCTACATACAAGTACTCACTGTCACAAGTCATTGGTCTGGCTCAAGGCCTCCGGTACCTGAAGCACTATAAACTCCAGAACATCTCCAAGACTTCTCAGATTGTAGATATGCTTCAAGTTTTTATATTCATTGGTGATGACATGCTTCCAGATCTGTTCTGCAGCACCAGCGTTTCCTTGCAGGTCAGCATCTTATAGATGGAGTAGGTATTGGGGTTGACCTACTTTAAGTACTGGAGCTTGACCTGGCCCGGATGGCAGAGAAGTTGATCAGGCTACTCTGTGGTTGTATTGGACTATTCTGGGTCAGCAGAATACTTTTATTTATCTTTTGTGATTGATGATTTTGCTGAATATTGTAGGGAAACGTGGAGTTGGCCAGGTCTAGCTGCCTTGAGAGACATGCATCATTGTTTTCCCAGAATAGAGTACATGACTTCTGGGGCACTGTACAAGTCTTTCAGTTCCTGATAAACCGAGGCAATTCCTGAGGCAGTGAAGCATTCAGGCCTCCTGTGTTTCTTTGTGTTTCTTGGAAGTCAGTAAAGCATTTTGGCAGACTAGTCTTAGACATTAATCTTATATGCTCTGTCTAGCTTACACGTGACACTGGATTCACCCTGGAAACTGCCATTGTATTCTGTTTTTGATAAGTGTATAAAAAGTTTGATAGTCTCAGTCTTGCTGGGACCCCTCCAGCACAGTCTAGTTTTAATTCTTTCAAACCATATCAGGAGACTCTGGTGATACCCTGGCTTGATAAGTAAATGCTGGTACTTACAAGATATATAGTATTCTGGGCTAGCATCTGTTGTATCTCAGAGTTCATAGAACATCTATCTAGGTACTTCTGGCTTTCACATAACCTCGATTGAAAAGTTAGGTGATATCTAATGAGTCTGCCTTATAAAATAATTATTTATGGGCAGAGAAGGTTGAGGCAGAAGATAGGAAGTGAATTACAGGACATTTAAAATTATCGTACATAGAAAACCTAATTGTTAAAAAACAATATAAAAGCTTAAATAGATATTTCATTTGTCAGATTCAGTTAGGTGTGTCCTGAAGAAATGCACTTTGGATGCCTCTAAAAGTCTCCATAGATAAGAATGCTAGAAATTGGAACGTTTCTGTCTAGTTTAAGGCAAGTTTCTTGGAAGAGGTTTTGTGTTCTGGGCTCTGTGAGGAAAAAGTTAGCTTGGTGCCCTCAAGCAACCCCATTGTAAGGTGAAATGGAACCCAGCCACCATGATGGTGACATGGCTCAGCCTGCTCTGCCAAGGGTAGAGGGGAGGGGCTAGAGACTTCTTACATAGGCCAGCAGACCTTTGAGAGATCTCCCACACACACCTTGGAGGAGCCTTTAAGGAAGGAACTCCAGATAAGAGATAGGGATTCTCTCTTTGAGCTTGTGAGAATAACCTAGAAGCAGCTGGCAGGACACAGGCAAAACAGCATTCAGGAAAGAGAGCTAAGGAGCCCTCTTGGGTTTAGAGGAACTCAAGAGAAAGGTAGTCTAGCTCGGCAGAAATGACACAGATAGAAAGAGATTTCTAAAAAGCTAGCAGTTTAATTGTAGAATCAGGCTTATAAATAGATATTTTGTATATAGGTAAGAAAATAAAGTCATCTTGCTGAGCTTGCAAGTTCTTACCTCCGTTTATACCCCCGGTGTCCTTTTGGTATAAATATTAGATAATTTAAATGGTTACAAGAGGTTTTGGACTAGAGATTTAGTGAAATAAAGTCAGGTTGACAAAGGAATTGGTTGGTATACAGGCTGTGTTTCCTGGTCTAAGCCTAGATTATGCCAGCAGATCTGGTTTGCTTGCAAGGTCCGATATGACATGAGATAGGTCTGTTGGTTGCAGGGGTAAGTAGGGAGGATCCTAGCTGGAAGCTTCCAGAGTTGGTGACAAACAAGGCAGGTGTAGCCAGACAATAATTGGGTACTGGATGTGACAAACGCTAGATCTGGACAGCTGAGAAACATGAGTAGGTGCGAGGGTCGGAAAGACTCACTGGTCCAGGCCCTGGAAAAGGATGTGTGAGATCAGGCTTGTGACGAAGTTGGATCTTCTCTCAACTTCGAAAAACAAATGTCCCTTCCGTTGGTTTTAATGACCAGATTATCTGTTTCATAGTTAATAATCCGTTTCATGTTGAGGCACAGCTATGTTATGTAATCTACTATTCTCCTTTTTCCCTTTTCACCAGCATGACCATCTCAAGCTTGTGTCTGTATGTCACTAGTTGGGTTTCTAGCCATAAGTGTTCTTTTCACTGTAAACTCTTTATAAATTTGTTATTTGCTCAAATAAATAACGTTCGCTTTCAATTCACTACCTCTGAAGATCCCTTTTATTTCATGCTGAACATTAATAATGATCTCTGTGTGTTTTATGTTAATTCATCTTTTCTATTTTTATAATGTGCAAGAGATTTAAATGACAACTATTTATTTTTAAAATAAAGTTTTGTTAGGTTTGGGTGTCTATGGTAAACCCTTCATCAATACATTCAACAAACATTCAAACACTTATATTCAGTTACCAGCTTCTACTATTTATTCTTATTAGCAGAATACATAATACAGACTAATTCAACCTATCCCAACTTTGACGTGTCTTATATTGTATAAAACGCTGGAAAGAAAAAATTTCTAGCTCCTGCACTGCACACCCAAGGAAAGGCTACACGAGAATAGTGTCGGTGCTGTGAGCATCACTTAGGTCTTTTATAATGGGTGTATAAAAAGCATCAGTGGCATGAACCTTAATAAATGATGTCACTGAGGTGGTAGGCTCTTTCTTTTTTCATGTTATTCAGTACATTTTCCTTCCCTTGACATTGTGGCTTAACTGTAATTGTTGTGGATTTGGATTTTACACATCTTTTGTTGCAAATGATTTTTAGGTGAAGTGGTTTTCATATCGCTGACACTTGAACCCACAATCTCGTTTTCTGTTTAATTTCCATCAAAATCTACACCTTTCTGTGTAATTGATTTCATCCTTGTCTTCTTCATTACAATAAGCAAACAGAAAGAGGAAGTTTACTCTCAAGTAAGATTTTGAAGAGGGTTGATGATTTATATAAAGATCTCTCTTTATGTTTAAGATTTAAAATGATGAAAATAAATCCCTTCCTTCAGTAAGGAATGAGATCATAAAACTTAAAATTGAAAATAAAGGCCTTAGCTGGGCAGTGGTGGCACTCGCCTTTAATCCCAGCACTCGGGAGGCAGAGGCAGGGGGATTTCTGAGTTTGTGGCCAGCCTGGTCTACAGAGTGAGTTCCAGGACAGCCAGGGCTATACAGAGAAACCCTGTCTCGAAAGAAAGAAAGAAAGAAAGAAAGAAAGAAAGAAAGAAAGAAAGAAAGAAAGAAAAAAAGAAAGAAAGAAAGAAAGACAGAAAATAAAGGCCTTTAGTCAAGATGTTTAGGTCTAGATTTCATAGAGTGTCTTTGGTTATGTAAGACAGTCTCTGTGGTCTCTGTGATAAACCCTTATCTCTCTCATTTAGGACTTTTGTTAAGTTCAATTATATGTCCCAGTGAGATATTCTTGCTAAATACAACTTCACTGATATGAAAAGCAAAGTTAATTTGTTCATTAAGTATGGATATAGAACCTAGATTTCTTCAGGTAGTGCTGTCAAACAGCTTTTTAAAATTCCTGATCAAGGCAGTGGTTTCCTTAATAAATTTGTCAGACCTTTCCTAGCTGTGACATCACATACTCAAGTCCCAGACTGAGGCTGAAGAATGTCAAATTTGAGGCCAAACTGATCAACATATCAACATACAATCCCCAAAATATAAGACAAGCATTTTTCAGAAACCAGTTCTCAGTTATTGAACACAGGGGTCTCATTTCTTCTCAACGTTGGTAATTTCACTTGTCAGAAAGCTGGTAGGCATTATAGAAATGTCTTAGAGAAATGATAGAAAACTAGTATGTGTATGTGTAGATGCATATACTTGTATGTCTGTATATGTATGTGTATGAATGTGAAGCCTGTGTGTGCATGTATGTGTGATGCTTGTGTGTATGTAGATGTGCTTAAATCCTGGTTTTTTGTGTCCATGTCCATGTGAAACCTCTCTCTGTCTCTGTCTCCTCTCTCTCTCTCTCTCTCTCTCTCTCTCTCTCTCTCTCTCTCTCCCTCTCTCTCTCTCTGTATACAAGTTCACTGAATCAGCACTATTGGTAAGTAGACAAATTGTCCACCAAGAGTACTTGTTCCCAAAGTCAGAGTGCTTTAGAGTAGTCTATCACAATTATCATATAATTTTCTCATCTTTCTTTATTTTCAATTTATTTTGACTTAGTTACACTTTTGATTTCAGTTCCGCATTTACAACAAAACAAGCAGTACAGATAACATGTAAAATTGTTTGTTGTTAACCATTTATAAAAACACGCTTTCAGAACAAAATTCTCTCCTCTGGTAGTGAAAGGAACAGGAATTCTCCTGAAAGGAGAAAAGGGACTCGATGTTTACTTACCGGATACAGATTATATCATAAGTTATTATAGAGATTGATAAGAATAGTAAGCTAGAAATGATTAGTAAGTTGCCAAAATAACATACGTGTGCAAGCAAAAGAATATTTTAATTATAATACAAAGGTAACAGTAGACCTGCAAGCCAAACAATATATTCAATGAATATTGCCTAAACTATAAGATGGGTAAAACAATGTGAGGGAGAGTAGGGGAGAGCTGCCTATATGCTATGACATTTTATACGCTATACATTACCGAGTCTAAGGTGTTGGGGAGATGTCAGAGTATTTTAAACATTTATGTAGCAAATCTTGGAATGACCATACACAAACAAATAATTATATTAATGGGAAGGTAACCAGTTAGCTAATAAATGAAATTAATAAATTAAAACCACAGAAAGCAATAAAAGTGAAAAGGGAAGCAATGATGACTAGACATAAACAGAAAAGGGCAAATGATTGTAGAGTCTAGTGTAAATACCTAAATAACTTTCTTAGGTGTGAACGATATGATAGGATTGGGTAAAAGATAATTCTATACTCAATGTGAAATAACGAAATGAATATAGTTAATCTAAAAAAGGAAATTAGAAAGAAATAACCCATATAAACATTAGCAAGGTACGGTAAAAGAATAGATATGACATTCTAATAAGTACATAGCTAACAACTGAACTGCTGATTACATGGAGAAATAAATGAGTCATCCAAAATCTTTCTATTAGTTTTGGAAGAAAATAATCCCACATTTTTATTACCAGTATGTCAAAGGAAATGTCTCAGAGAAATCATTTGAAATTATATATTTTCTCTTCCAATCTCCCATCACACTTTCAGAACTTAAGTTGTAGAGCATAACAGCAGGGACACTGGATGGCAATACCAAACATCTTGTGACAGTAGATTCCAGGCTCATTTCTATGTGGCCTTTTGCCTGCCTTTTAGAAGTGGTCATCCACAAAATGGCATTTGTTAAGTAATTAGTATGATTTTTAGACGAGTCATTCTACTAATTGGATGGGTCCCTTTGTCCTGCATGGAATTTAAGGGAGATGACACTTATATTGCTCTCATGATTTTACTAGTTCCATTTCTTCCTTACTTTAGCACAGACTAACAACCTGTATCTTGCCATCCACTTTTCCTTTAAGACTCTTACTTAGAAATTGTTTTAAAGATGTAGAATTCCATTTTTAAAATTATGACATCTTATGTTTATGAAGAAAGTATCTTTATTCAATACAACCTTACAGAATTTTTGGAACAAGGTTCCAGTGTCACTAACTTGATCGATGATTTTTATGGGCCAGAAGATTAAAATGAGCTGTCAATTTCAAAAGTAATTTGGTTGAAAAAATTTGATATGAAATTACAAGTCATGTTCATAGATACAAGAGGGATTTCTAACCCCATTATGTAAGCCTACCAATCTAATTACAGATAAACAGGTCTCAGTCAGATTTCATATAGCCTGTCATGTGCAGAGACAGATTTTCAAAGTCACTGTAATGGGTGTGAATCTGATATTAACAGCAATTTCTTAATTTGGTCCATTAGATTTCCATTTTATCACATTTCATCTTATTTCTTTGAAACCCTGTAAAATGATGTTTTGGCTTGCACAGAACCTTTTGAAGATATAGCTTTTGATATGTCTTTCAAAAGACATTCTTTATGCCTGTTACCTCTCCCCTCTTAAAAACCTTTCATACTCTTAATACTGTTAATAAAAGTTACGTTCTAATTCTCTGCTAAAATTACAGATTATCATAGCATTATTTGTTAATTTAACAATCTCTTTCTTGAGTAAAGGTATCAACAAAATAACTTCTCATTGTGGTAAATATTATTCTTTAAACTATACCTTTTGCTAAATTTCAGACAGCAATTTTTTCTTTCATTTCTTTTCCCTTCACAAATATGAAATTGTTATCAATTATAATATAATTTTTAGTTTAGCCAACACCAAATATACCAAATAGTCACTAATCAAAAATTGAAGCAAAAAATAACTTGAACTTTATAAATTTTCCCTATTTTTCATTATTTATTTAACATTATGTTCATTACAATACAACATACAATGGTATGTTGTTTTTGGTTTTTTGGGGGTTTTTTTTTTGTTTTTTGTTGTTGTTGTTGTTTGTTTTTTGAGACAAGGTTTCTCTGTCTCAAAATAGCCCTGGCTGCCCTGGAACTCACTCTGTAGACCAGGCTGGCCTCGAACTCAGAAATCTGCCTGCCTCTGCTTCCCAAGTGCTGGGATTAAAGGCGTGCGCCACCACTGCCCAGTGGTATGTTGTATTGTACATACATAAATACATAAAAAGATAAATAAAGCCAGAAAAGCACCAAATTCCATGAACAAACAACTTAGAACTTTAATAAAATTTCTCTTATTCTGCTTTTATAAATCTCTCCAGAAATGTGGACTACTTCCCATAATTCTATTATTCCACCTAAAATAATTTTTATATTTCTCTTATTCTACCTATGGTATGCACATAGACTTAGAATACTTCTCATATTCAATGCTCTGCTATCAACACATATGCCTATGTGGATGAATTCAAAGTAGCAACACTTATTTAAAAATTTCTTCCATTCAGTTTGATCATTTAATGGTATTATTTACTGAATTATGCTGCAGTTATTAAAAACTGGTTTGAAATCATTTTACTAAGTGAAACCATAGGTCTGTTTAAAAGTTTGACCAAACCTGAAATTTAAGCTTCAAACTCAATGCCACTTCCAAGTTATTTGCATGAACAGAAAATGCTGTAATAATAATTTTGTGAAATGGGGTTAGAGAATCTCAAAAGACCAACTGTAGATCATGCAGAAGTGTGTCACTAGTCTTTAGCTCAGTCTGCATTTTAAATAAATATATGGTCAATTAAACAAACAGATGCCTAAAATATCTTACGATGTGAAAATGTATCCTTTTTGCATGCAATTTTATGGTCTTAACATGAAAATGTTTTAATTTCTGAGGTCGAGGGTGATACAGACTTGGGACAAAGAGAGGAGAGGGCGGGAGAATAGGGGGAGGGATCAGGTGTGGGAGGAGACAAGGATGATAGACAGAGGGTCAGGGATTTGAACAGAGGTGTGTAGCAACAGGGAATGGGGAATTGGGGATAGCCACCAGCAAGTTCCAGATGCTAGGGAGCAAGAGGCTCCCAGGACCCAACAGGGATAAGATTAGCTGAAATGCCCAACAAAGGGGAGGGAGAACCTGTAGAGACCATATCCAGAGGTTAGGCAAAGCCCCTAGATGGGGGATGGGACCATCCACTCATCTCCAAACTTTTAACCTAGAATTGCTCCTATGTAAAGGACATACAAGGACAAAGTGTGGAGCAGAGACTGAAGGAGAGGCCATCCAGAGATTGCCCCACCTGGGGATCCATCCCTTATACAGACACCAAACCCAGACACTATTGCTGATGCCAAGAAGTGCTTGCTGACAGGAGCCTGTTATAACTGTCTCCTGAGAGGATCTGCCAGAGCCTGACAAATACAGAGGTGGATGCTCACAGTCAACCATCAGACTGAGCACAGGGACCCCAGTGGAGGAGTTGGAGAAAGGACTGAAGGAGCTGAAGGGGTTTACAACCCCATAGGATGAACAACAATATCAGCCAACCAGAACCCCCAGACCTAGCCACCAACCAAAGAGTACACATGGAGGAACCCATAGCTCCATCCACATATGTAGTAGAGGATGGCCTTGTCTGGCATCAATAGAAGAGGCCCTTGGTCCTGTGAAGGCTTAATGCCCCAGTGTAGGGGAATGCCAGGGCAGGGAGGCAGGAGTGGGTGGATGGGAGGAGGGCACCTTCATAGAAGCAGGGGGAGGGGATGGGATAGGGGGTTCCGGAGGGGAAACCAGGAAAGGAGGTAACATTTGAAATGTAAATACATAAAATATGCAACTTAAAAAAAATTAATTTCTAAACTTTCTTAGTAGAAGAAAAAGACTGTTGTTGGAAATGGGGGGGGTGGTAATTATGACAAAGAATTGCATGCAAATGAGAAAGGATAATACTCTAAGGCAACTTAAGTTTTAGAGAACAAGCCCATCATTCAAGGTGAATGTTACTGTCTCTCACTTCACTTTGGTTAGTGTGGTCTAACAGTTTTTTCCTAACTGAAACTTCCTTCCTGGATGGAAATGGGAGGTACATGTGCCTCTCAGGAAAAACAAACTTCACCCGGAAAGCTGCTAAACTTGCAAGATTTAAGAGGGAACTTTTTGCAGAAAACAGCTTCTGGAGGAGTCAACTCTTGCCAGATGTTTTTAAGAGGAGACTCATGGACCGGTACAACTGCCTGTAAGTTGCGAAAGAGCTCGAGAGATACACCTTTCAGGAGTTATCACCAATGTCACCTCTACTGGCATGGGGCTTTTAGTGATACACACAATTCTGAGTCAACCCTACTGCTACAAATAATCCCTCATCCATACATCTATTATCAGCCTCAATAAAACTCATTAATCTCAAAAGCAGGACTTTGGTACAATCACTTTGGTCTCTCATGGGTCCAATCTCTGGGGTTAGCAGTGTGTGTGTGTGTGTGTGTGTGTGTGTGTGTGTGTGTGTGTGTGTGTTGTCTCCCCAGGCAAAGTCTTTCATACAGTTATTAGTTATGTTCAGAGTACAAATTACAATATACTCTGAATTGATAGATGATTATACCTGAATTGTTATACTCTAAATTAGACTACCATATTTTATAAAGATACAGAAGAAAGAAACTAGATTCTGATCCCTCACCCTCTCATCCTGTGCAAAAGAACTCCAAATGGGTCAAATACCTTAATGTAAGATGGGAAATTCTGAAATTATTTAAGGAAAAGATAAGGGAAAACATTTCAAGAAATAGGCACAAGTGGATATTTGCTGACAATAATCTAGAAACTTAAAAAAATTAATGTCAGATGGGGAAATGGGATGTCATGAACTGTGAAAGCATTTGCATAGAAAGGGACTAAGGGACAGAGAAGATACAACATGATAGTTTTCACTTTGGGAGACAGTCTTTGCTAACTACACGTCTAACAGAGTATATCTGGAATATACTCAAAAATACAAAACCTAAGTACCAGGAAATCAAACACCTAGGTCAATAAATGAGCACATGAAATGGATATACAGTTTTTAGAAAATAGAGAACAACAACAAAAAATACATTCACATTTAATGATTCTACATTTTGACTAGACATGTAAATTCTTGTATGTATGTATGACATGAGAGTAGAAGCAAAACTGTGTGTGAGATCAAAGTGGGTTAATGGATAGGCTGGCTCAAGAAAAGCTGAAATGAGGGGATATGGGAAGAATGTGGTGAAAGTACATAGTACATATATATATTAACATTTCTTCAAGATTCCTACCACCATATGCAATACAAATATAGTATAAAATACAATGTTGGAATGATAAAAGATCAAGACTAATAATTACAGTTACAAGTTCAAAAAGCAAGTCTTAGCTTGAGGTCAAGACAACTTGATTCTATTCTTAATTTTATAGCTAACCAGGTAGGGATTCTGGTAAGTAAACCACCTTATGTGGAGTTGAATTTTCTGGTCTTTAGTAAGAAAATTAAACTATGGAAATCCAAATGCCTAAGTCATTTACGGTTTTGTATATACAACTCAGGACTTCATTAATACGCTCAATTTGCCATAGTCAAAAAAAGCTGTATGCAGCCCAAGAGTACATAATCCAGAAATCTTTTAAAGAGTAAGAATGAAAAACAAAGTTTCATTTTTAAAAATTTGCAAAGATTATGCATCCATATGAACTCACGATTGGCGCTCCCCACCCCAGTATCTTAAAACCAATGTTATCAGGGAAAAAAAAAAAAACACTAGGGTTTAAGATTCACTTATGGGGATCAGATTGATTCTTCTTATACAGAGAGATAAGGCCCAAGATATTTTATGTATAATGACAAAAATTGAAGTATCAATAACTTATTAATTCTGACTTAAGAACAAGTTACTTACCAGTCAACCAGAACAGTAGGGGAAACAAAAACTCCCAGAAGTTATCATTAAGAAAAACAAATGCCTAAAGAGTAAACAGTGAGCCATTCAGTTCTCAAACTCTAATGGAAAAGTAAGGGGTGAATGGCCTCATGGTAAGCTTAATGTGATGAGACTGTGGGTTGTGCTTGTGCATAATCATAAGAGTAAATGTATTGCAGGATGAGAAATCAATGTTGAGCCTCAAGACTAACTTACCTTATAGACCTCTCTGCATTTGCTCTCAAAACCCCACTGCAAGGAGACAGACAGGCAATAGACTACCCTACTACATTTTACATTATTCTACCTCCTAAAATTATTCATGCTCTCAATTGATTTCACATCTTCTTAATGTGATATTAGGTTTTTCCCCCCAATGACTTAGCTTTTAAGTAATAAAGAAGACATTTTTTACAGTGTCATCCCTACAAGATAAATTACCCTACCATTCAAGACAGGAAGATGAGGCTCATAATTTCCCACAGGGTAGTCAAGGTCATGGAGAAAAAATAATATGAGCGGTTAATATTGTGAGAAAGACTCAGCATCAAAAAGGAGATAATATTTGAGATTGAAAAGATATATTATTCCCACAGCTCTGCCAAACTCACTTTCTACACAAATTATTATCTCTCTTTTAAGTGCCTACTTTGAAAGTTACAGTTCTCTAAGGGAGATTTTAACTGCTTTCTGTTACTTAGACATTTCCTTTTTTAGCGCTCTCTGTCAAAATGACTTGAATTCCTGTAATGTCATTCCCTTTTATTTTAGAATGCGTTCCGCAGTGCAGAATTTCCAAATGAATATCTTATGTGTAGCTTGCTAAAATAGAGGGTTTTACATTTCTGTTATTAATGCACACTGCTATCCTTTGTTCTAAAATGCAAGCATATCTTCACTTTTGGGGGCATCAATTTTGCAAATGTAAGAAGATTGTGTTGAGAGTTGACGAAGTCAGTTACTAACTCCTAGACTAATACTAAACTTTGTTTATGACTTCTACATTCTATAATAAAGTAGAAATATGATTCCCCTTTCACAGTTCTACTGATTTTCTTTTTAATTTTATTATCAGTCTGAAGAGAATGCCCAAAAATAATTTATATAGTGACTCAGGAATTTCACAACAGTGATAGGATGGTACTGTTGTTACACTAGAATTCATTTCCTAGAAATCATGTTTCCATTGATTACCCTACAATTTCTGAAGAACTGACATAATTAAGATACTCTTACATTATGATCTACATAAACAGAGTAAGTATTTAAATTTCAAGACCTCATCAGTTGGTTTTTTACAAAGTACAAATAATAAAATTATCTTCCATTAAATGCCCACCTCTGAATCTCAAGTCAATAGTTGGTGCCAACTTCAGTAAGTCATATGATTACCTCCAAGGTATCACTGTTCATTTCCAAATGGTTTTAGCTACTACAGCATAATTATTCTGACAAATTATTCAGTTTGTTAGTCTTAGAAATTTCGATGTGCACAGAAATAAGTCCTCCAACCTTAGAGCCAATGAGCCCCGTGAATGCTGTTCCTCTGGATATTTGGTCCATTCCTCTCCTTCAGCAATTGCCTTAGTCACTTTTATATTGGTGTGATAGAACAACATGACCAAGGGAAATTACAGAAAAAAAAAAAAAAGACTTTTGTCTGGAGCTTATAGTTTCTGAGGGTTACAGTCAATGACTTTCATGGTAGCAGGAAGACAGGTATGGCACTGGGGCAGTAGCTGAGAGCTTACATCTTCAGACAGAGACCATGATGCAGAGCAAGCTAACTGGGAAGGCATGGATCTGTGAAGCCTTAAAGGCTGCAAACAGGATATACCTCCTTTAACAAGACTGAACCTCTTACTCCTTTGTAAAGAGTGCCACCAACCGATGACCAAGAATTCAAATATAGAAGCCTACAGGGGCTGTTCTCATTCAAACCGCCACACTCACTTACTTCAATAGTCATATGCATAAAATAATTTTTATCATTTTCTATATTTGAATTCATGTACCCTATGTCAGAGTCACTAGCCTCCTTGCCTTAGTAGTCACTTTAATGTCCCAACGACTACAAATTTTAGTATCTTTATATCTGTAATTTGTCATTCTCCACATGTTTTCTGTCTTCATTTCTTCTGGTGGGAATGAGCTCTGGCTCAAAACTGTCCCTCACTATGGAAAGCTCTGTCAGCTCCCTTGCCAGCAGGTCCAGGGAGAAGGGCGAGCTTACCTGGTCCAGCGAGTGTCAACAGCCCAAAAGAAACATGACAGGCCAGGAATTTTGTCAAAGCAGGAACTCACTTTATTAAACTAGGCACTTGTTTATATAGAGAAGGCAAGGAGGTGGACACTTAGGTATGGGAAGAGATGACATAGGAGGCAGGGAAGGGTGATGGAGGGTAAGGGGTAACTGACAGGGCCAATGGCAAAGTGTCATATCAGAAACGGTAGGGCAGAGGCAGGGCCAAACAGGTCTTGCTGAGTCACCCTATATGGAAGTGACTGAGACAGGTCTCAAAACTCGAGCCAGGCTTAGGCTTTCCCACAAGGTCGCAAAAACTCGAACCAGGCTCAGATTTGTCCTCAAGGCCCAAACCAGGGTCTAAATGAGGCCCAACAAAGCTCTAATATAGGTTATAGATGTGTTGGCTCTTGCTTCCCATTTCATTTCACATCCCTTGCTTTTCATGGCTTAATGCAAATGATAACTGCTTTGCATGCACACACACACACACACCCCTCTTTCCCTGTGGCGTTGTGTTTTGTTTTTTTACATGTATGTATTTCTAGTACTTCAATTCATTACTCTCCACTATCAGTCTTCTCTTCCATTTTCTTCTTCTTCTTTGATGAGTCTATCCTCTCAAACATTTTAAATTCCATTTTACTTACCTTTGAAATTTTGAAATTTATTTTAGTAACTCGGATATCTCTTGAATTGTATGTAAGTATTTTTGACCTGCTTGTACCCCTAGGGCCTTTGGTGATACATCTATACCCCACTCCATACCCAGTCTTCCCTCCAGGATCTAACCTAGTGAGTACCCTTGATCCCTTTATCAACACCTTTTCTGAAAGCTACCAAATCTAGCCTGGGATCCACAACCAGTGCACCAGCCTAGTTTGGCTTTCTGTGCCTTCACTGCAGAGAAGCTGCAGGCTTGGACCAATGTCCTCCCTACCTATCTATCAAAGCACAGGACTATCCCACATTATACACAACATTTCCAATCACATTCATCTATCCCAACCCTCCCAGTTTGGAACAGGAAGCACATTCTGTATACCAATGCAATCTCCTTGGTTTAGTTGACTGCATCTATTCAAGCCACTTCCAACCTCTAGACCCAACCTTTTCCCACAGTCTCTCTTCTCCCCCCACCCTGCTTTATCCATATCAAATTTAAAACTAACAAAGGAAGTTTACATGCCCAGATCTCAATACAGAAATAGCAACAGTATGAAAGTTGCATCAAACCAGTATCTATTCTCCAAAACCTTCCAATCCTGTAGAAATGCTTGCTTATGAAAATTACCTAGATGAACTTCGGGCCAAAGAGATTAAAAGAGCAATCATAAGCCTCCTCAAAAATTACAGGAATTAAACACACACACACACACACACACACATACATCAAAGACCAAAAGAATAAGCTTAGGGAGAAAACATAAGTAAAAGATTGGTCATAATGATAAACATGATCTAGGATTTGAAAGCTGAATTTATTAAATGATAGAAACAAAAAGGAAACTCAAGATAAAATAAAGATGGAATTGAAAAACCCCAAAGTCCAACTAAAATCTCAAAGGAAAGCCTTATAAGAGAACAAATCAAACAAAAGACAGAATATCAGATATCAAGGATAAAACAGAATATCTAGACAAAAAATTTTTCAAAAGATGTATGAAATATAAAATAAAAAATAAAAATCACAGGAAGGAAACACACAGGAAATGTTGGACACAATGAAAACAAAACAAAAACTTTTGAATTAGAATTATAAAAATTGGTGAAGGAAAAGAAACTCAAGTCAATAACACAGATAAGATTCACAACAAAATCATAGAAGAAAACTTCTTCCAAACTAAGGAATGGCATACCCACACAAATACAATGAGCATGAAAAACACCATATAGATAAGTCCAGAAAAGAAAATCCCTAAGTCATATCATAGTTAAAATGTTAAGTGTGCTTAACAAAGAAAGTTTATTGAAAGTTGCAAGAGATAAAACATGATTCACAAATAAGTGCAACCTCATTAGAATATCAGCTGATTTCTCAGTGAGAGCTTCAAAAGGCAGAAGAGCGTGGAACAATGTCTTACAAGTACTAAAAGATTATGAGAGCCAATCTAAAATACCTCAACCAGGTAAAGTCTGCCATGAACGAAGAAGAAAGAAACATTCTCCACAACACAAATAGCCTAAAAAATTATATCCAAACAACAAATGCTAAAAAGAAAAAAATACAGAAAGGCTCAGGAGAATAAAGATCATAGCAGAGAGATCATTAGGGGAAAAGGATCCGTAATAATTAAAACATAAAGTAGCACTGAGAACACAATTATACCAGAAATTAACATAATGACCACAACTAATGTATACATTTCTCTATCTTTAAACATCAATTGGTCAATCATTTCTCCAATCAAAAGACACAGAGTGATTAAATGGATCAAGAAAAAAGAAAACCCATATCTATGATGCTTAAAAGAACCACATTTTATTCTGAAAAGAGGCACTACTGTATTGTACAAGGATGGGTAAAAGTGCACCAGTCAAATGAGACTAGGCAGCAAGCCCTTTTGTAATACCTGACAAAATAGACTTCATAACTGATCAGAAAAATAAATAAGGACACTGTATTCTAATCAAGGGAACAGTTAATCAAGAAGGCATTATTCTCATAAGCATACATTCATCAAACTCATGTGCATTCAAGGTCAGAAAAAAAATAAAACTATTACTAGAATTAAAGACATAAAATAACAATAGTCCATTAATTGTAGGTGACTTCAATACCTCACTTATTCCTATAGACAGGTCAGTTGGACAAAAATAAACAGATAAATATCAATATTAAATTAGACCATATATCATATAGACTTAACAAATAACTAGTTTATATTCTGTACAAACACTAAAGAGTACACATTCTATTTAACAGCACATGGAAGCTTTTCTAGGATACAGTATATCCTAGGACACAAAACAAATCTTTACAAATTAAAATTAAGTTTGAAAGCACTTTTTGTATCTTATCTGTCCCCAAAGAAATAAAGCAGAAAAATGACAGAAAGTAACCTTTAGTAAATATAAAAATTCATGGAATTTAAGTAGCTCATTAATATAAATAATGACTAGGTAAAGAAAAAAGTCAAGAAAGAAAAAAATACTTGCTAGAAATAAATGAAAACATAACACAATAAAACTTCTGGGACGTATTGGGAACACATATGACAAAAATTTATAGCTCTAAGTGTCTATATTAAAAATTAAGAAAGAGAAAATAAAGAGCTTAATGATGGAACTCGAAATGGTGGCAAGACAAGAACACACCAAATACAAACCCAGTATATAGCAAGAAATAATAAAAGTAAGCAATAGCTGAAACCAATGAAACAGGAAAAAAGAAATAATACAAAGAATCAACAAAGATAAACAAAATTGAGCAATCTTTATCATAATTTAACCAAAAAAAAAAAAAAAAGATGATCCATATTAACAAAGTCAGAAATGAACAGTGAAACATTACAACAGACACTGTAAGACTCTTTCTAGCCTTAGCTACTGGGGACCCTCTGAGAGTGCACCACACGGATCCATGCAAAAGCAAGAGGAATTTATTGTTCTAGCTCACTGGGGTTGTCCTACTCACACAGGAGAGGTGACAACCCTGGGCAACCCAGTCCAGTCCAGTTTCCAGGGGCGGAATAGAGCATCAGCAACTAGGCACAATATGATTGGCAGAACAGTGCGCCCTTTAAACTGATTGGTCTTTAGAAAATGAGGTAGTAGGGGCTTAATCAGCCTCTCCCCTCCGCCTACATGCTCTCTGACCTGTCTATTCCAGGAGGGGAGCAGTGCCTGGTGGAATTTTCCAACTGCTCTGAGCTGACCTCTTCAACACCAAAGAAATTTAGAATATTATGAGGGAATATTTTAAAAACCTGTATTCCATGAGGCTGGAAAATCTTTCTAAAAAGAGATAATTTTCTAGATTCAGCCAGACCACCAACATTAAACCAAGAAGTCAACAACCTAAATAGAGCCAAGTAAAGATATTGAAATAGCAGAGAAATGACTTATAGCTAAAAAGATTAGGGAATATATGGATTCATAGCAGAATTCTACCATATATTCAAATATCTATAACTAGTCTTTATTACTCTATTCATAAAATAAAAACAGAAGGATAAAAACATAAAAGCACCCCCAAACCATATTACTCTAATACTCAAATGAGGTAACAAAACAACAAAGAAAGAAAGCTGTAGGCCAATATCCCTAATAACTAGAAAAAAAATACTCCATTAAACACTTGAAAACAGAATACAGACACACATGAAAAAAATAATTAAACCATGACCAAGTTGACTTTCTCCCTGAAATTTAGAGAAAGTTGAAAATACACAAGTCAGTGAGTGTTATAAACCACGTAAACGGATTCAAAGACAAAAATCATGTGATCATCTCAATAGAAGCATAAAAACACCTTGACAAATTCAGCATGCCTTCATGATTAAAGTCTCACAGTATGCAGGGTGAGAAAGAACATACTCCAAAATAATAAAACTATATACAAGAAACTGACAGCCAACGTAATCTAAAATGGCAAAAAGCTTGAAACAATCCCATGGTAGTTGGGAACTAGACAGGGATGTCCAGTGTTCCCACCCATTTTCAACTTCGTGGTCAAAGTACCAGCTGGAACAATAAGGCAAGAAAATAACATTAAAGATACAGAAAGGAAAAGAATCTGTCTAACCCTACTAGCAGATGACATGGCACTATGTCTTAGAGACCTCAAAAATTCTACTTAAAAAAAAAAAAATTCTAGAAAATTGAAATTCAGCAATGTTTTGGAATACAGAATCAATTTGTACAAACAATACCTTTTCTGCACATTAAAGACAAACATGTGAAGATAGTCATGGATACACTTGCATTTGCAGTAGCCTTCAGGAAACTAAAACACACTGGAGGAAATCTACACTAAGAACTTGAAATCTCTGAAGAAAAAAAGATTGAGAAACCTGAAAATGGAAAGACATCCTGTGCTCACAGACAGGTGGAAGTAACCTTGTAAAAATGAACATTCAACCAAAAGCTCTTTACAGATTCAATGCATCCCATCAAGATCCTCATCTTTGTCTTTACAGTAACAGAATGATTAATGCTTAAATTCATATGGAACCACAAAATCCCTAGAAAACCAGACACATCCTGAGCAAATAAAATAACAGTGCTAGAGGTACTCCCATTCCAGACCTTAAGATATAATACAGAGCCAAGGTTATAAAAACAATGTGATATTGGCACAAAAACAGGCATGAAGTTGGTTGGAGAAACAGAAGTGAAGACTCAAACATAAGCACACATTAACTTTATTCACTTAATATTTGACAAAGACTCAAAAACATAGATTAGGAAAAAAAGAAAGTGTAAGGGTCCAAAAATCGCTGAATGAAGACCCCAGACTCAGATTGTATGCAAAAACAAAGAGCATTTATTTTGCACCATCCAGCATGCAGAGGTCAACCATTCTCTAAAATGTCAACCCCAGACAAAGGCATGTAAAGCCTTCTTATAGGAAACTGGAGGAACTGTCTAGAAGGATTATGTAATCTAAAATTTCATTGGTGGGTTCTGGGGAGGTTACAGGTGATCAGTGGTCTGCATTCCTGTGTCATGAACTTTTAACCATATGATGAAATAGGGCTGTCCAGAGCAGATGAGACATTCAGAGATAAGATAGCTCCCCATTTTTGTAGTTATCTTTAAGAGGAGGTTTTATGATTCTGTTCTGGTCTGTTCCTGGAGCTGCTGTCTTATGGCCTAATTTCTGGGACTTAGGGTCTGTTCTTGGCCTGGTCCTTAAATGGAAACAGATGGGCTCTTACATGGAAACAAATGGGTTGTATGTTGTCCTTTCAAAAGCATCCTCAAAAAAAAGTGCTGGGGTAACCGGATGTCCACATTCAGAGGAATACAGTTAGACCTTTATTTCTTACCTTGCACAAAATCTAACTCCATATACATCAAAAACATCAATGTGAAACACTAAAACTGCTAGGAAAAAAGAAACAAAGAAAGAAAGAAAAAATAAACAAAGAAAGAAAAAAGAAACAAAGAAAGAAAAAAGAAACAAAGAAAGAAAAAAGAAACAAAAAAAAGAAAGAAAGAAAGAAAAAAGAAACAAAGACACAAAGAAAAAACAAAGAAGACACAAAGAAAGAAAGAAACAAATGAACAAAGAAAAAACAAACAAAGAAAGAAACAAACAAACAAAAAAAGAAATACTTTATATGATACAGGTGTTGGAAAGGTCTTTCTAAATGAGAATCCATTGCCAATGGACTAAGGTCAGCCACTGACAAGCAAGACCTCATGAAACTAAAAAGCTTGCACGCTGCTAAAAAAACAAAACAAACAACAACAAGACAACAACAGTCAACTGGGGGAAGAGGAAGGCCACAAAATTAGAGAGAATATTTATCAGTCATACCTCCGATAGAAGTTCAATATCCACTATATTCAAAGAACTCAAAGAGCAGTCACATACTCTAAACAGACTCATTCAAAAAAAAAAAAAAAAAAAAAAAAAAAAGGCCTGGGAACTGAATAGGGAATTCTCAGCAGAAGAAAAAGAATGACTAAGAAATATCTCCAGAAATGTTCAGCATTCCTGGAAATTAGGGAAATGTAAATCAAAACAACTTTGAGATTTAATCTCATACCAACCAGAATGGAGGCAATCAGCAATCAGCTAATAACAAATGCTCCTTGGGGTGGAGGGAATAGGTAAACCTCATTTACCCGTGGGGTTGCAAACAGAAGCAGCCATTATGGAAATCAGTATGGAGGAATATTGAAAGCTAAAAGCAAATTTACAATATGACCCAAATAGCATCATCACTATCTGAAGTCAGAGGCATATGTTTGAAAAAATCTATTTCCCTGTCCACCTAAGCTCCTTAGAATCCAGCTTTGCAATTTAACAGAAATCAGGTAGTGCAGCAGCCGCTGAATACTGACATATATTCTGTATTGATTTAGGACCCCAAGGCCTGTAGGTCTGGAAACATTTCACCTCACAAAAAGCTGTGGTTGAAATAGCAAAGTCCTAGAATCAGTAAAGTTGGCCTTCCTAAACATTGAATGTTTTAGTGCTTGCTGCCTGGGGAGAAAAAATGCACTGCAGTTGGTGGCATCACACGGCATGAGAAAACTGTAGATGATCAGAATGCCAAGGAAAGCAATCTCTCCCTGGACACCCACAGGCCTGCCAAGTAAGCAGTTTTCACTTTCCTTCCCATTCTCCAATCCCAAACCCAGCCTGATCCCCAGCTTGGTAGCCAACCACCTGATGTGTCCTCTCCCTCCCAGCTCTCATTTCAAAGTGACTAATCATATCTCCCACAGCTTTCCTTCCAGATCCCACTCTTTGGTCTCACAGGTCAACATCTCCCAGGCATTCTCTACCACTAGTTAGCCAGCATCCACAGAGTCAGATTCTCCCAGCGATGAAGCTTACCTCCACCCTCTCAGTACCCTGGCCGCATAGCTCATATCCAGTCCTGCCCGCTAGCTCTCAACATCTAGACTCCAAAACCCTCCCACAGTGACCACATGCCCCTAGTCTCCAAAGAGAGCAACAGAAACCAGGGAAAGCCCAGTCAAGAAAGACCACACCAGATACGAATACCTAGAATTACAATCATCCAAAACCCAGATGCCAAATATCAGCATAAAAACACAATAAATGGCAGCCAGGACAGTATGTCTTCACTAGGCCAGAGAGCCCTACGACGGAGGGCTCTGACAAACATAATAAAGGTAAAGTACAGAAAAGAACTTCAAATTAGCTATTATTAATATAATCAAGGACTATAAGTTATAAAATAAATACATTAATAAAATCTATGAAAACACATTGGGGTGTCGGGAGCCATAATGGGACAAGCTAGTAACTAGCAGATGATCATCCTGAAACGGCCTGCTTCGGATAGTTATATAATATGCGACAGGCAGGCCCTTATTAAGCACGGCTGTAAGGGATTCATTTTAGGAAAGATTCCTGCTATTAATATGCTTTTCCTGCTGTTATTAAACATAATTATTAAACAACCACTAAGTAGTAGCACGCCCCTTAGAAGCAGATCTCTGCAGATCCACGAAGATGTAATGTCTTGTAGTGATGCTATATAGGCAAATAGATGACTTACGACTTTATGGCGATCCTATAAAAATTCCTAAAATTATATCAGTGATTATTGAACTTTTTGATAGAGGGACTGCTATTAGGTCCTTTTCTGATAGTCAAAACTGCAATGAGAATTCTGTCAGTCTCCCAAGTGTCACCAGTTAATTGCTCTTAGTAACCAGACTTTCTCCTACTCAGAGCACATTCCAAGAGGTTGTAAAACAATTAACCAAAGGTCATAAAAAGGAAACTAAAGATTTACTATATGTGCTAGGACAGGAGATAAAATATTGACTGGGTTTATCTATACAAAACTTCACTAATAACTTAGTTATGGTTTAAAACCTTCAGTGAGCCTGTGGAGCTGAGACAGGTGATGGATGTTTAGCCAGATAATTACTCCTAATAGATATGCATATAAACATTCTCTATTGCACACTTCTATTTCAATTTGATTTGGTTTTTTGTATGTGTGAACTTGTGATGAACTTTGTAACATGTGATCACGTATTCTGAAAGGCGTATAAGTACTGAAGACAGAGAGGATAGGGGGCGAAATCTTTTCTTTTTTTCCTCTTAGAGCAGAATCTTTTCTTTTTCCTTTTCTGGAAGAATTTTTCCATTACTAGAAGTTTTTCCTTTCCCCACTTAGGATCTTTCCGCTTTCCCCCTTAGAGAGCTTTCATAGGAAACTTTTTACAACTTAGTAATAAGTGCTGAAATCATTTTCTAAGTGTCCGTTTTTCTTCCTGCGACTTAGGACTAGCAGGCTGACAGAGCCCAGCAGTTCCTGCTGAGATAGAACAAAGGTCACTTTACTCAATCCCCTGCTGTTTAGGCTACAGGTGTCAATCTCCTAAACCAGCAACCTTTTACCCTCAGAAAGAGCAAGAAAGTTTTTAGGATTTTTTACAAGTTATCATTAGCATTTCAGTACAGTTCGAGAGCTAGAAAGTCCTGAGACACTCAGACTTTAAAGCCATCACCAGAGTCCTGCTCTGTGCACTCCACCACCACCTTCTCCAGGCCAGGTGTCTCTCTGCAGTGGGGTGAAGTGAAGAAAACTGTTCAAGATCTAATTGTGGAAATACAATCAATAAAGAAAAGCTGAAGTGAGGTCTAACGGTATGGAAATCAGGAACCTCAGAGGCAAACCTCACCAACAGGATACAACAGATGAAAGTGAACAATGTCATCAAGAGGACTTGACAAAGCCAATCTTAGATCGTGGCCAAATACCAACCAACGGCTCTAGGACTGAATAAGAAATGCAAATGCTCGACAGAGAATAAGGCTAAAATTCACACATGACATTATTTATTTTTCCTTTGATTACAAAAAGTAAGAATTCAGTCAATTTTTTACTTAAATACTACAATAGTATAATGAACTTTGAAATATTCCTCAGTGTTGCCCACTACTAGGTTTTAATCTGGCAGACCACCTTTATTACTTTACCCTTAGTTTTCCATTTCCGTTTAGGGTCGAGATAATACGGTAAGAGTAATGCAGTTGATCCAAATCAAGGGCAGTGATAGATTCCAGCAGGTAAGCTCTGTTACCTGGACTCTCTAGCGCCCCAACCGGTCATGGTCATGCATGACAACTTTAGTGTTGTCTCTCCCAGAGTCTGCTACTTTGGACTGCTTCTTGAATAGCTAATAACGTATGTGGATCCCCAGAGCCAAGCTTCATCACAGTTAAGATCTGTTACCCAATTAATTGCTGTACAGTTAGCGACTTTATTCTTTAACAATTTTTTTGCATTATCTGTGGGTTATAAATCCTTAAGATGTAACCCAGATGTGAGAAATTTGACAAAAATTATTCTAGTTTAGAATTTTATACCTAGTTTCTTAAATGTGAGCTATTTCTAAATTGATTACAAATTTGGCATATAAATAAAAGACTCTATGTTAGACAATTTTTATTTATTACATAACAAATGAGAAAATGTTATTCATTGTTACTGTTATAATGACATTATATTATATGAAAATTATATTATAATGATAATTATAGTCATTCATTCTTAATGTTACTGACAGTAATATCAGATGTAATGTATTTTTATGTATCATTTAATATTTTAAAAAACTAAATATAATTAAAACTATTTAAAATTACCACGAATATTCATGAATTGCATGGAGTTCAAAGATTATAAAATACTGCTAAACATGTTGATTGGAATTAAGGAAACTCATCGTTTTAGCTAGGGTTTTTATTGCTGTAATGACACATCATGACCAAAAGCAACCTGGGGAAACAATGGTTTATTTGACTAACATATCCCAAGTCACAGTCCAGGGAGGAAGCCGAAGCAGGATCTCAAATCTGGCAGAAACCTGGAGACAGGAGCTGGTGCAGAGGCCATGAGGGGTGCTGCTTACTGGCTTGCTCATCATGATTCCTGGCCTTTCTCAACTGAGTTCCCATCCTTTCAAATAACTCTAGCTTGTGTAAGTTGGCATAAAACTAGTCAGCACATTCATTTTTTTCAGAAGTTATTTTAAATCTTTGTATTTACTATAAGAGAACTAAAACTGGTAAAAAAATTAATATATTTTTATTAAAGTTTCCTTCAATAATTTAAAGCCTATGTCAGCAAAGCATGCAATAAACAGTTAAGCTACACAATCCTTATGTGTAAGGAAAATAAACATATATGTCATGAAATACATTTGATTAAAAGAGTGCAAAAGTCACTCAACAAAGACAGCTAAGAATCAGACACAATCCTTGAATGACATTTAAATTGGAAAATGATTTGACATACAAAGTCATATCTGAATTGTAAGTGGAGCTATTGGGGACAGCATGTGTTACATGGAAATGGCTTCTTCTCCCCATGCTCTTCCCTAGTTCCCAGTGGACAGACTCTCGGAATCTCTTTTAACTCAGTTCTCATCTGAAATTCTAATGCTCCTTGTGGTAAAGTGGCAGAAAGCTCAGGGCCACAACTGTGTTTACTCTAAACTGTGTCTAAAGTACATCTAACAGCTCCTTGTTACATATTGTAATGGACAGGTTTTGCTTGGAAAGCTGATTTCTTTTATTGATTAACACTACAGTTGATTTACTAGGTTCTGTCTGCCTGGGGAGTCCCTGGCTCCTGCAGGAGTAAGGTGAGATTTGTTGGAAGCACTTGGCAAACTGTGTCCACTGGAGCATGACTGGAGCGTGTTACTTCTCTGAGTTAGACAGAATAAGTAATTAGATGTGTGAATAAAAATTTTTACTCTGGTTATTGAAGCAAAAGCTTAAAAGCTATGTAATTATAAGTGAAAAGTCTGCTCTAGTTATAGTTCTAGAATCTAAAACATTTTAGGATTTCAGATTGGCTCGGAAAATTATCACACAGAGAAATTGCAGTTATTTTCTCTTTACAGGTTAGCAAATGTGCAGGTTTTATTGTCATGCCTCTAAGTTCTTACACTTTTTAGTCCATATATTTAAGGGGAAAGCTTTGAATGAAGATAATGGAATCCAACAAAGTCTGTGTTATTCTACTGCAAAACTTAAATTTTCAAATCTGTAATTACTCAAAAAGAAACTATATGACTCTATTTAAGACAATTTCAGAGATGGATATAAAGTGAGTTTTAGAAATGTTAGGGAAACTTTGACAACTTTAGACAGAACTCTTGATGCCCATGCTGCATTTCTGATGGATAAATAAAATGATTTATACATATACTACTTTTACTAACTCTGTGTGTGTGTGTGTGTGTGCATGTGTGTATTTATGCAGTCAATACAAAATTAGAATCAAATCATAAGAGTGGAAGAATCAGTCACAAGCAGTCATTTTGGATGATATAGATTATATCATTTAAATATATTTTATATAATATTCAAACGTGCATATAATGTGGTTAGATCTAGCCCATCTCTATCCCTTCTAATGAATTCTTTTTCCCTCTCCACCACACCCCAACTTCATCAACTCCATGTCTCTCTCTCTGTCTCTGTCTGTTTATGTCTCTCTGTCTCTGTATCTCTGTCTCTGTCTGTTTCTGTGTCTCTGTCTCTCTCTCTCTGACTCTGTCTCTCTCTCTGTTTCTCTCTCTGTCTCTCTCACGTGGGCGCACGCACATGTGTGTGTGTTTATTTATAAAACTTAAAATTCACTGATTCTATTTATTAGGACCATCTACAGGAACTTGGGGAGTTTTGCACCACCTGTATCTCTAAGAAAAATGACTCTCCTTTTCCTAGTCTCTATCAGTGTCCACTAGCTTCTTTAATAGGAGTGGGACTTCCATCCATGTGTGTAGATATTTCGGTGGGTTTGAATATGTGCAAGTCTTATGCATGCATTTCCAGCTGTTTATTTGTGCAACTACTCTGTCATATCTGGCAAATGCTGCATCATTACAGACATCTACTACCTTTGGCTCTTAATATCTTTATGTCCTGTCTTCCAAGATGATTCCAGAGTCTGAAAGGGGAGGTCATGTGATATAGATGTCCCATTTTTAGCTTAGCACTCCAGTCTCTTATTCTCTGATAATTAACCAATTGTTGTCTATTAGATTAGCCTGTAAGCATGTCTGTAGGCCATTTTCTTGACTAATGATTGATTTTGGGGGATTCATCCACTGTGGATGGTATTACCTCTAGGTAGGGGATCCTAGGGTATATCAGAAGTCAAGCTGAGCAAGCTGAGAAGTGTCATTCCTCCATTTCTGTTTTAGTTCCTGCTCCCTACCCTGACTTTCTCCAATGATGAATTGTGACCTATGAATTATGAGATAAAATAAAGCCTTTCCCTACAAGTTGATTTTTGTAAAAGTCACCTTTATTCTCCAGATATACCTGTCATCTCAGAGGGATACTGATAAATAAACTCTCCCTTTCCAGTTCTTTCTGAACTCTGGCTGACTGATTCAATTCACCTGTTCTGGCTCAAAATTACTCTCTACGCTGACTGATTTAAAATGACTTCTCTCAGCTTCTTACTGAATTGCTTTTCTTGACTTCATACTAACTTTGGCTATTTGCTCTAATCTTCTGGTTCCTTCATATTCTCTTTCTTCAACTATCTCTGCTGACCTACACTGAACAGCACAAACTCACTGCACTGACTCCCAATTCACTGTCTCTCCATGTGCTGCTCTTAAGCAGTTTCTCACTCAATTGGAAGTCACTTTCGAACATGGCTGCTTCCTTCTACAAACTAATTTTACCTTAAAAGTGTACACTAAGGGTGTATGTGCATTCCAGCCAGAGAATTGAATATGTATCTGTATCCTAGCCAGATCACAAAAACCTGGAAGGTCTTTTGATGTGGTTCCTTACCGGAGCAGCCATGTTGCTGGATGAAAATACTTCTGCAAAGTTTGGTCATGGAATTTAATCACAGAAATATAATCCCTTACTAAGACACTCACTAGATCCCATTAGTTTTTTCCATATGTGTGTGGGTATGGTGATAACCACTGATATGTTGTTCAGTGTCAACATCGAGAGAGAGAGCAAGCGAGAGAGAGAGAGAAATAAAAATAGATAGGTGATAGATAGATAGATAGATAGATAGACAGACAGACAGAAAGACAGACAGACAAACACCTAGATAGATTATTCTTTTCTTGGAGCTATCACCTGAAAATAAGCTTTCAGCAAACAGTGGAGCCTAGAGAGATCCTCACACAATTATGAATACATTTTGCCAGGCTTAATATGTGAATCTTGTGCAGGTAACTATCATAGATGCTGTAGTTTCATAATTATAATAAGAAGTTAAAGTAAATCAATTTTAGTATTTAATTTAGAATATTTGAACTAATAATAAAAAATTATTTGATCCTATAGTGCTGGTATTTTCCAACTGAGGATTACAAGTTTAGTTTGGGTGGAGCAGTTTTGAAATACTGAGTCCTATATCTCCTTGATTAAGGGTTTTTATAGTTGTAATTTTATTTTTACAGAAAACATTGTTCAATTGAAAGTGTTATTTAATTTCCTGTTAGAGAGAACTTTGGTATTATTTTCCTATGTTTTATTTTGTTGATAAGTTCCAGTTTTATTGCTGTTCTATTAGAGTGTTATATTTTCATCAAATGCACTGATATTGTTTTTCTTTTAAGGACAATCCTTTATAAATCTTAGTGTGCATTTTCAAAGGTAATTCATCCTGTATCATCAACAGAGTTAATAAAATATTCATCCAAAAGTCTACCTTACTGACCATATTAACTCTTCTTCTCTTTATATTTTCTCTCCCTGCATCAGAACCAATGGGTAATCTACAGTTGATGAGTTTCTTTCTTACTCATGTTTAACAACATGAATTGATAGCTCTGGATAATCTATACAGATTAGTAAAATTATTCCCAGATTAGAAAGTCTATGTTGGAAACTGGAATGACCAAAATACACAAAATTAAAACTGTAAACCGATGTGGTTTTATTTATCTTATATTTCCTTCATAAACGAGTGTACGTAAGTTCAACTATCCTTTATGCACCAACCTTCATTGATTATTCTATCCTATTCGCTTTCATAAAAGAACAATAATGATTTTAAAATGAATATTTTTGTGTATACTGTTGAAACTCTATTATAAGTTTTGTGCATTAATCTATTGATGTATAATCCTATTTTGCAAGCTATGTTTATTTTTAAATTAAGCCATGTGGTCTTTGTGAAGATTTTAGAATCACCAGTCAATATATAATAGCAATTTTAGCGATTAGCTTCTTAATTATTACTCTTTGATACTGAGGAGGGATCCTGGGAACCGGAAGGCAACATTGGGTATCTTCTATTTTTTCCTCTCTTCTTATTTTTGACACAAGACTTCTCTCTGAACCTGGAGTCACAGACTGGCTCGTCTTGCTGTCCAGCAAGCCCACTGGATCCAGTGCTGGTATTATAGACGCTCACCACTGATGACTCTTTGTCATAGGGTATGATTGGGTTCTTCAGATTTGCACAGCAAGCACTTTACCCACTAAGCAGTTTCTTTATATTCTATTATTATTTTCATTCAACAATAAATGATGAGTTTTATGTAGACATTCTGACTAATTATGAACACCTCCTTACTATGTCAAGTATTTTCAAGAGCACAGTTGCATCTGTCCAGACTATTATCCATATTTATAGCTTTACCATCACATCACTCCTGTTCTTCAGGCATAAAACCCTTTTAGTCACAATGTGTTGTTTTACTTACATGTTGGCAAATTAAATAATCTCATATCAGTTAAACTATGAGTACATTATTTAAACGCTTTGATGTGAGCATCATGAAAGATGTGTTAGGGTTTCCTCTAATCTCAAGAAATCATGGGTAAGTTAGGTTACTATTAGGGACTGCAATGCTCCTCAAAGAAAGAACTCCAGCAATGGTGCTATTTGAGATGCAGAAATCTTTCAGATGCTGGGTCAGTGAAATGATTTCTAATCACTAAACATCTGTCAGTGAAGAGGCTTGAGGATGGCCAACTACTTCCTCTTCATTGGTTTTGCATTCATCCTGAAGTGACTGGATTTTTGTAGCCATACAATACCACACACACCTACCACTAAGTGACAACTAGACCACAGAAAATGGAGTTAACTGAGACTTCTAAAAGTTTGAGCCAGCAAAGTCCTTATTTCCTTTTACTTCAGTAACCTGAAAGTGTGACATGCTAATGGAAAGCTGGCCAATCGTCTTGAAAAACTCATCATAAATTTCTGATAGATTTCGGTGCTCAGATTTATTAATGATGATAATATTTCCTGGTCAAATTGATAAAAAATTGTCTTTATAAATGTTTATAACTTGATGTTAATCATTTTGTTGTTTTTATAAAATATATTTGTTTATTATTTTAAAGAGAATTATACTGCTTAAATATGATATAACAACTAATATTATTACTCCTTCCTTTCTCATTTGACAAAGTGTCAGGATGACCTTGTAAAAGTATCTTTTCTGACAATGCAATTATGACTTAGCTACATTACAACAAAAACCTATAAAGCATTTTTAAGAAGAGATATGTTAAATAATTTCTGTTTAGTATGTTGTGGCAATGCATAAGACTATATAACTATAATAGAAATTTATGCCAAGTAAAAATATGTTCTTCTCAGAGATTTCATTAATTAAGTTTAGAGACAGTATATTTAATTGCAAGGACTTTTCTTTCTAAATCTAAAGCATAGAAAAACCATATATTTTTCTCAATTTAATGTATTTTGTTTTTGTTTATTGCGATGGCTTTCTCTGTGTAGCCCTAACTGGCCTAGAACTCACTGTAGACCAAGTTGGCCTAGAACTCAGAGATAATGCCTGCCTCTGCCTCCTGAATGCTGGTATTAAAGGCATGGGCCACCACTTCCTGAAAGATTTTTTTAAGCCATTAGAAATTCTTTATTAGCTGACTGATGACTTCATTGAGTGTTTGGAATCCCAGTATGGTGCCAGGCCTTTCTCAGGGTGATAGCCACACCTTGGATTGACATACATCA
Source organism: Rhynchomys soricoides (assembly GCA_019843965.1). Taxonomy (NCBI): domain Eukaryota; kingdom Metazoa; phylum Chordata; class Mammalia; order Rodentia; family Muridae; genus Rhynchomys; species Rhynchomys soricoides. Next base: position 4,042,270 of record JADRCH010000215.1, read on the forward strand.
GTTAGCAAAATCAGTTAGCCAAAAATAGAACTACAGAAACCTAAAAGCAAAGTTAGCACATTTAAAGACATTCCCAGAACTATGGACTTTGATAGATTAGGTCTTTGTTCTTATTCTGGTTGGCAAGGTGTTGATGCCTACAAGTGTTTTGAGTTTCAAAGCCTAAATGCTATATAATCAGGGTGACAGTTATCCTAAGGCCCAGAGGCCTGTAACAGTATGGTGATGTCTGCTACACTGCTTCAGTCTTTTAGGATATAAGATATAAAAAGGAATCTATTTTTAATAAAAGAAAATGTGAGGAATAAAAAGAATCAAAAATTTTCAAATATAATGTGTTCCTACCAAATTTATTTTTCTACAAATTTTCTTTAGTTTCCACTATTAGAAATAACAAGTTTGGCTATATTTCTGTTTTATAATATCAATTGTACAAAATGAATTATGTTCATATATTTTTATATCTTAAAAATGTTGTTATTTACATAGTATGTATACTCTTTAGTGCATTTTAATAATAGACAATTCAATGAACAAGTCAACATTACAATTCAGAAAATAATTTACATATTTAAAAGTAATTATGCAAGAATATTCAAACTTATTGGATATATTTCACTTTTATTTATGGCAAACCCTCAAAGCCGTTTCATCAAAAATGCTTAGAAGCAAAATACAATCTCTGTGTTTAATCTTTTAAGTTCCTTGGAAAGATTAGTCCCTTTCAAAAGACTATGCATTCCTGTAGACTCTCCACCCAACTTACAATTAGCAATCTATTACTGTATTTTTGGTTTTTTCAAAGTTTCTGGCATAAATTTAGTGAGTATTCACTCTAACAAGTATATGCTGTTTTAGGTTGTATTTCATGAAATTATAAATATAGAAAAACTGATAAGTAATAGCTTCAAATATTCTCTGTAAAAATTGTTAAGAGACAAATTCAACAGTTTCACTTTTTTCAAGCTTACAGCTTGAAATTATTAAAATATGCTTAATTGTAGGAATTTTTGGCTAGGATTTTGCCACCATTGTTGGGAAGAGTTGTATAATAGTAGGTAGAAATAGGTCGTGGTGGCATTATTTTTTGTTCCGAAATATGAGTTTATTATTGACAATCCAAGATGAAATACAATACACTTCTATACCGCGAAATCTTGTTTAATGACAATTTAGGGCAGATTAAGGTGAAAATGTATTTCACGATCATCTCAGAGGGAGGAACAAGGGTGAGATGTTCCCTATAAATCATGCCTACAAAGCCCACGATACCAGGGAGGGAGGCTGGAGCGAAGAAAATAAAATGTGAGAAAGACTGGCGAGAGGTTGGAATGGTTGAGGAGCAAAGGTGCAGTAAAATTCTGAAGCATTGAGTTCCTGCAGGCAGTACACTGGGTGGTGAGACTTAATGGACAGAAGTTCTGGTAGCTGTTGCAGGACTGAAGAAAGCTGGAATTCCCAATTTCAAAAAGGCTTCTCATAATACACAGATGTGTATGGCTGATCGTGGCATTTGGGAATTTGGCACCTACAAAGACAGGCCATGAAATTTGATATTGCTTTTATTTTGAAAAAGTACACAGTGTAACTAAAACATATTAAAACAACCTCAGCCAAGTGATTTTACTGGACGCTTCTGATCCATGCTGAAAATAAAATTAGGAGAAATGGGTTGCTTCATTTGAGTGTGTGTGAGTGTGAGTGTGAGTGTGTGTGTGTGTGAGAGTGT